>JAVKPL010014651.1:0-89878 GCA_032173675.1 Gastrolobium villosum
TAACAACCAACGTGTGATGTCTCAGCCATCTGACACCCCGCAGCAGGTCACTACAAACTCGATGCTGACACCAGAAATTGTCAACAAGTTGATGGCACTGATCGATCAACCACGGTCATCAAGTGAAAAACTCTCTGGTAAGAATACTCATATCCAATGGCTTGTGGACAGTGGAGCCTCTCGTCACATGACAGGGTCCTTAAACCTTTTACAAAAAATCACAAATATTCAACCTTTGTGTGTAACCTTGCCAAACGGATCTGTCACGTGTGCAAAAAAGGAAGGAACTGTTGTACTTGATGGACAATTAGATCTGGAAAATGTGTTATATGTGCCTCAATTGAGATGTAACCTGATTTCCGTCTCGCAATTGTTGAAACACAACAGAAATATAGTGACGTTTACTGATAAAAGTTGTTCTTTGCAGGACCTAATGCTGAAGAGGGAGATTGGTTTGGGTGAACTTAGTGATGGAGTATATGTGTTTCAGTCCACGCGTGCTTCAGCTTCAACAGTTCGAGCAGGAAAATCTGTGGAGTTGTGGCATAACAGGCTAGGACACCCGTCATATCAAGCATTATCTTTGATTCCAGAATTTAATTTTGTTTTGAATAAAGATGTAATTAATAAGGCATGTGAAGTTTGTCAACGTGCCAAGCAAACTCGATCTGTGTTTCCTTTAAGCTATTCCCGAAGTAAGGATTGTTTTCATTTAGTGCATTGTGATACTTGGGGACCTTACAAGACTTCTTCTTTCTCGGGTGCTCATTATTTTTTAACTATTGTGGATGATTTTAGTAGGAGTTTGTGGGTATATATGATGGCAGACAAAAGTGAAACTTATGATCGAGTAAGTAAATTCCTGGCTATGGTAACTAATCAATTTGGTAAGAGTGTGAAAACAATACGTTCTGATAATGGGACGGAATTCAAATCCAATAAAATAATGAGGCTCCTTAGTGAGAAAGGAATTTTGCAGCAAACCACGTGTGTCTATACACCACAGCAGAATGGTAGGGTAGAAAGGAGACATAGACATATTCTTAATGTGGCAAGAGCATTGGTCTTTCATGCAGGTATGCCAGTTGAATTCTGGGAAGAAAGCATCCTCACTGCAGCGCATTTGATCAACAGAACACCCACAAAAATCCTTCAAGGAAAGTCACCTCATGAAGTACTAAATGGAGAAGCACCAGATTACAGTACCTTGCGCACATTTGGATGCTTGTGCTATGCTAACACCCGACCCAAACCTCATGACAAATTTGCCTCACGGTCACGACGTTGTGCCTTCATTGGGTATCCCACTGGACAAAAAGGTTGGAGATTGCTGGATTTGGAAACACAAGAACGATTTGTATCAAGGGATGTTACCTTTCAAGAAAATATATTCCCATTTCAAGCCAAACCAAGAGATGAGCCTGTGCCTAACTCACCTCCAGCACAACCCGCAATCGACAAGGAGACTATGGTGAGAGAACAACCTTCTGAACTTCCAATTCTTGAGGAACCAGTTTCGGAGGAAAGGGGGAGTGACTCTCGTTTGGAAAAAAGTCCTGATATAACAGCTTTCCAGCCTCCATTAGAAGATCGTCCGATTACAACGGAACATGCAGTGCAGCACTCCTCTCCTCGACGTCAACCACGTGCACGAAAGCCGCCCTCCTACCTGCAGGACTACGCGTGTCATATGGCTGAAACACATTCAACTCCCACCGTCCACACCAATCTCACCTCAGGTATTCAGTATCCAATGAGTAATTATGTTAGTTTGAATAATTTTTCTGCGCAACATCGAGCTTTTGTTGCAGCCATCGATGCAGGTCAAGAACCTAAAAACTTTCGCGAAGCCATGAATGACTCACGATGGGTGGAGGCCATGAGATTAGAAATTAATGCATTGGAGGATAATGGCACTTGGCACATCTCTGAATTACCTCCAGGAAAACATGCTCTTCCAAGCAAATGGGTCTACAAAATTAAATATAAATCTGATGGAACTGTGGAACGCTATAAGGCACGACTAGTGATCGTCGGGAACCATCAAATTGCCGGAGAAGACTACAGCGAGACGTATGCACCCGTTGCGAAGATGGTGAGTGTTCGGACGCTGCTGTCAGTAGCAGCTGCTAAAAACTGGGACTTACACCAACTTGATGTGCACAACGCTTTCCTGAATGGCGATCTAAGCGAAGAAGTTTACATGCGATTTCCACCAGGTTTCAGCAATGGTTCAAACAATAAGGTATGTCGTCTTGACAAATCTCTCTACGGCTTGAAACAATCTCCGCGAAACTGGTTCTCCAAACTGAGCACATCCTTGACAACGTATGGTTTTGTCCAATCAAGAGCGGACTACACACTGTTTACACTTCAAAGAGGAGCCACTTTCTTGGCCCTTTTAGTGTACGTAGATGATATCATCTTGGCAGGGAATGACACACAAGCATGCAGTGACGTGAAAGCCTACCTCAATCGGTGCTTCAAAATCAAAGATCTGGGACACTTGAAATACTTCTTGGGTATCGAAATTGCCCGTAGCAAGAAGGGCTTGTTCTTATGTCAGCGAAAGTATGCTTTAGACATTCTTTCTGAGGCAGGTCTTAGTGGATGCAAACCATCACATTCTCCTATCGAGCAAAATCATCGCCTGGCTTTGGAGGAAGGGCCAGCATGTGAGAACCCTGAACGATATAGGAGACTGATTGGGAAGTTAATTTACCTTACCATTACAAGGCCAGACTTGAGCTATGTGGTTCATATCCTCTCCCAATTTATGCAGCATCCTAAACAAGCACACTTCGAAGCAGTCATACGGGTCCTCAGGTACGTTAAACTAAATCCTGGACAGGGCCTCCTTTTGCGCTCAGATTGTGATCTTAAAATCCATGCATACTGCGACTCAGACTGGGCGTCGTGTCCCCTCACTCGAAGATCTCTTACCGGCTTCTTTATTATGTTGGGAAGTTCACCAATCTCTTGGAAAACGAAGAAACAAGTAACTGTCTCTCGTTCATCAGCCGAAGCGGAGTACATATCAATGGCAGCCGCTACCGCAGAACTAGTTTGGCTTAAATCCTTCCTTGCCGCCCTTGGTGTCTCTCACTCGACTCCTATGGAATTATTTTGTGATAATCAGGCAGCTTTACATATAGCTGCAAACCCAGTTTTCCATGAAAGAACGAAACATATTGAATTGGATTGTCATTTTGTGCGTGACCATATCATGGCAAATACCATAGTTACTGCTCATGTTCGTTCCTCTGCCCAGCTTGCAGATCTGTTCACCAAAGCCTTAGGACAGCGCACGTTCCTTGGATTTCTTCCCAAGTTGGGCATTTCATCCTTACATGCTCCAACTTGAGGGGGAGTATTGGAGATTGTTAATTGGTTTAGATATTGGAGATTGTTAGGATCTTAGAGATTCTGTTTGTAATTATAGATAATATTTGTTTAGGAGTTTAGATATTGGAGATTGTTAGGATCTTAGAGATTATGTTTGTAATTAGAAATTTTGGTTTGCCTATTTAAAGGCTTCTTTTGAATATAATAGCAAGACAATCAAAATACCAAGTTTATTTAAAACGATAAGGCTTACTTAGTTCAACTCTTGTTTTACTTTTACTTTTTTAATTTTTTTGGCCAATAGTTCACCTCTCCCATCACCTGTATGTTCCTTTGTCTTTTTCAGTGAAAGTATGAATGTGCTGTTGTGATATTCTTTTTTTATCTTCAAATTGCAAAAGAAAAAAGTTTGAGTTTGTTATTATTTCTGAAATATTCTTTATATTTATTAAATGATTTAATTTTATTTGGATTTTTGTGTTTGATTTTTGTAATTGGTAGATGATGAAATCACTGAGACCGATAAATGATTGATGCTCAACGTGCAGCTATGGAAAACCAACAAGAGCAAATAAGGCAAGGCATTAAAAAAGAGATGAAACGTCCAATGAGTGCTTTATTGGGAGGATTATCATTCAATGGATTGTCTAGTGGCTTAGATGTTCCTAATAATAAGGTAAGTTTTTTTTGTTATTTGAATTCAATTTTATTATTATCTCTACTATGACATGTTATTGTTAGATTACATTTAAAAAGAATTATTGATTATTTTTTATTATGATTAATTTTTTTTTTTTTTGTATTTGCAGGACCAAAATTCTTGAAGTTACGATTGTCTTAATATCATTTTAGGCATTTAGTTTTTTTTTTAGTTTAAGAATTCTTCAATGTTTGTTGTCATTGATTTATAGGTATTTTAATTTGGGAGCTTTGTTGAATATTTTTTTGTTTTAGTTGTTGTAAGTAAATATATGTAATGTATAATTTATTTTTAAATGTTAGATTTGAATTATTTGAAGGTCTATTTTTTTTAAATAACAATTGCTATCATTTCTATCTACGACTAAAATAGATGTCACAATTCCAAATGAATTTGAATAATAAGAATCATAAATCATTTTAAGAAATTTATAAAGAGACAAAAAATTTGGTAACTATTTCTAAAATAACAGTGACAAATAATTTGTCATTATAGTTATTATTATAATGTGACAAATAAATCATCACTAATGTTGTAAATATCTCTGACAAATTATTTGCGTCATTATTATTTACAAATATTCGTGACATAATTTTTTATCATAATAAATACCTTTTATAGTGTCATCAAAAATATCGTCACTAATTTAACAGTGACATTAGCATTAGTAACGAAAGTTGACGAAATAAAATATCGTCACAGAAGTGTTCTTGTGATGATTTTTATATTCTTCAGTGACATTTCTTGTCATCACAAAAAGTGTAATTTTTTGTAGTGATGATTGCGGAAGATTTTTAATGGTGAAAAGCTTCTCAGAGTTTTGACCTTTTCTTTACTTGTATCTTCTTGTGATAGAGATGAGATACATTTTTTTGGACAGACAATAGGCCTTTTATTCTTACGTTCTCTATTATGTTTGCTATATTTCTTTTATGAAAACTAAATGTCTTATAACTTTCTGATAACTGTACCTATCAACAGTTATCAATAACATTTATCTCCTTAATACCTTCCAATAACTCTTACAAAGATGTTATCTTTTTAGCCCTTTTCTCATTAAATAAAAAATAACACTACTTTTATACTTGAGACATATATGGTTTTACAAAAAAATCATCAGACTAATTATAATTATCATTATAATCAGGAATAGGTTATTCTACCTAATCCCTTCTTGCCTACTCCTTTCATCACTGTTGGATTATAATTTAATCCAACGGTCCATAATTACGTAATAAAATAATCTTTTTTTTCCTTTCTCTCTCCTCACTTCCTCCCACAACCTTTCTCTCTCCTCCCCTTTCTCTCTTCCTTTGCACACATCCTTTTGATCTCTCAATACCTTTTTTTTTTTCCTTTATCTCCGATATCTGCCGAGGTGAACGCGAGCGGAAATTGACCACACCGTTTGAAATCATTGTTCTTATCAGGTTTATTTTTTATTTTATTTTTGGACATTCTTTTTAAAAGGCGATTCTTGATTCGTGAAGAAAAAAAGGAGAGATTTTTCTAGACTACCAGATTACAACAGATTCTACAATTGTAGAATTGATAATCTACAATCTTTGGGTTCCTTCATTATTCATGTAAGTAGGAAGGTACAAAATCACTTTTCATTCTTTGCCATCAAAACCTTGAATTCTATGCACGCGACCATAGAATCTCGTAAACCAAAACAAGTTATGTGCTTTGTTTGCATCCACAAGTGTAATTCTCAAGTTCATTGTGAAGCTTCTAAAAGAGGGGGAAAATAAACCTGATAAGAACGATGAATCGCATATTGCTTCCTCGTGCAGAGGAAGAGAGAAAGGGGAGGAGAGAGAAAGGGGAGGAGAGAGAAAGGATGTGGGAGAAGTGAGGAGAGAGAAAGGAAAAAAAGGATTGTTTTATTTCACACTTATGGACCGTTGGATTAGATTGTAATCCAACGGTGACGAAAGAGATAGGCAAAAGAAAGGCAAGAAGGGAGTAGGTAGAATAATCTGTCCCTTATAAAAATACTGTTCTTTATATAATAAAAACCTTTATAGAAGTCTATTTGGCATAACTTCTGCTTATAGGAATAGAGAAACTAAATAAAAAAGATCTTCCAAACATGCAATAAGAAGGATTAAGTTGATACGAATTTTGTAATTTGAAGGGCTAATTTGTATTTTGTAACTGTATTCAAGGACTAAATTGAAAACTGAAAATATTTTTAAGGACTAAATTGTGAATTTGTTTAATTTAAGTCAATTTGATTTAATTTTAATTGTTAGTATTCATATTTTTGCCTTTGTCATGTACTTCAATAATATTATTTTAAGTAAGAATGCTAATTAATAATATAAATTACTTTAATTTATCTTTGATGTGATCCAGTCATATAATTTGATTATAAATTAATTCAGATATTATTTATTAGGTATATTGAATAGCTAGAATAAGCATTGATTTCTAGATCAAATAAATTCAATTTGATACAAATCAAATAATATTTAATTTGCTAAGACAAACGCTATGTTTGTAAGGTCCCTCGCATAACTTTGTGATTGAAAAAAAAAAAAATTATAAGAGTTAGGTTGTAGGAAAAGTGATTGTGTTATGTTATAGAGATTCGTTTTGCGTGCCAGAGTTTTTTTGTTTTTTTTGCTGCGAGCCTCACAAAATATTGTATATGTAGGAATTTTGTGGTCATGTGACATGATAGATGATAAACCCAAGAAAAAATCCAATCTTTTATTAAAACAAAAATTCATACTTGCGCTCATATGGGATATCTAATGTCAAATTGTCAATAGTTGGGAGTTGGCCATGCGATCGACCAACTCTTCTATATGATCAGTGGGGGAAAAAATAATAAGTTAATAGAGCATTCACCTCCCTAATTAAATTATATTATTTTGTTTTTTATTATTATAATATCTAAAATATATAGTTAGTAAAGCATTCATCTCCCTAATAAGTGTTATGTAACATGAAAAATCCCCACTTTCCTGCACACACAATATAGCATGGGACTCACTTCAACTTTTTTTGCTTTTTTACTATACAATAGGATCCATAGTGTTTTTGTGTCCGTAACATGACACAAATGGTGTCATCTTACGTGACAAACTATTATCCCTATTACTAATTAACTGTAACAACAACTTACAAATTATATCACCCATGCAACTCATGAGTCCATTACAAACATGGTTTACAGTTTACCAAAAAAAAAAAAAAAACATGGTTTACAAGGAAGTCTTCCAAAATTTAAGTGGTTAACATTTTATTTAGGGTTTTATAAGAGTTATGTTATAGGAAAAGTGATTGTGTTACGTTATAGAGATTCGTTTTGCGTGCCAGAATTTTTTTTTTGCTGCGGGCCCCACAAAATATTGTGTGTGTAAGAAGATTGTTACGGTCATGTTAAATGATAAATGATAAACTCTTATAATTATGGGGCTATATTTTCTTCTGCCATAGGAGATACCAATTTTTCCTGCACACCCATGGGAAATCATGTTAATAGTTTTTTCTTTTTATTTTATTAAAGAGTGGGACCCACTTAAAAAAATGTATCTAATGCATAAGAGAACAATTTTTCTGTTGCAGAAGAATGTGATTTCCCTTTATTTAATAATATAAAAGTTTTGATGGAATATTATAAAAATATTAGAGATAGTACTATTCATGAAGCTTAATAACTTACAATGTAAAAGAATTTTAATTTGATAGACCTACAGCAAATCTTGATCGAGTATTTAGTTTGAATTAATAATCCTTTTAGTTAGCATTTTTATGTTCGTAGGTTTTGCTAACATATTTATTTAATGGAAAAACGTTGTCTTAAATGAAACGATTTGAAAAAACACACATGATTATTCTTCATTTTTTTCTTTTAAATTTAAAATTCTAATTCTTTTGAATTTATTATATGTATCTTCTTTACAATTTCAAATATGTTTTCATCTATACCTTATATATTTTAATTGAAATAATTATGAATACCTCGTTTATGATTTTAAAATTTTTTATTTTTAAATGTTTTTCTCTTTTAATTCATTTTTATATTTTATCTAAATTTAAAAACACTCCTAAAATCCATTAAATATTTACTAACACATTGGATATATTTATTCTTAATCGATGTATTTGGTTGTTTTAATTTTATTTTATTTTTTTATGCTGGCAATGGTTTTAAGGTAGCAACCAAGAAATAATTAGTGCAATTATGTACTAGATTTTATAAAATATTAATTAACTACAATTATTGTTCACTAATGTAATTGTTATTCTGCTACTTCGCTAAATTTACGATTTTGAAATATCCATAATAAATGAAAAACGATATATATATATATATATATATATATATATGTCTGGGAAAAATATTTCTCCGGCCACCCCAAAACTACGTCGTTTAGATTATTTATTTCCTTATATTTATTAATTCACCTTTGAATGGTTATAATTCCCCTTTTCTCTCCCTTCCTTTATCACCATTGGTCCATCTTTGTACGGTTATGATTTAGTAGTCAGAGATAACTTTATCTCCGGCAACTTGAGAAATGATAAGCCCTATATGGGAAAAACATTTCTCAAGCTGCTTGAGATAAATTTATCTCCGGCCACCACAAAACTACGTCGTTTTGTTTATTTATTTTCTTATATTTATTGATTCACCTTTGAATGGTTATGATTTCTCTTTTCTCTCTATTCCTTTATCACCATTGATCCATCTTTGTACGGTTATGATTTATTAGCCGGAGATAAAGTTATCTCCGGCAGCTTGAGAAATGATAAGCCCTATATATATATATAGGGGTAAACATTTCTCAAGCAGCTTAAAATAAGTTTATCTTCAGCTAGCCCCAAAACTACGTCGTTTTGATTAATGAAAGGTATTTATGTAATCGTAGGTGAATTAATGAAGGGTGTTTCAGTAAAATGTATATGATATAAAAATAAATAAAATTACAATAACACTCTTCATTAATTCACCTATAATTACATAAACACCCTTCATTAATCAAAACGACGTAGTTTTTGGGCTAGCTAGAGATAAACTTATCTCAAGCTGCTTGCGAAATGTTTTTCCCATATATATATATATATATATATATATATATATATATATATATATATATATATATAATCTGAACATGACCACGACCAATACACTATTTGTTACACAATCCGTGCTTAATTTAATTCAAATTTATCATCATAAATAAAAATATATATATGTCGTGCATAAAAAGGGTAGAGTGACTTATATTATAAGTAGATAGATAAACACCTATGGAAGGAGAAGTGTGCTTGGTTTTGTGATTTGTTCTCTGATTCATTATAACTAGAATTGTAAAAATCAATTTAACCCAAAAAAATTAAACTATCAAGTGAGTATCACATTAATGGTTTAAGAATTTTTTTAAATTGAAGTGGGGACTATCCACATAAGCTCACCATAGCAAGAGCCTTTTTAATGATCGAAACATGGATCATAGCCTCTGTTGTTATATAATGAATCAAATTCAACCATAAAGTTAAACCATTAATTAAAGTCAAACTAATAATTTTATGTATTATATATCTAAATATTAGAGCTTTCCTTGCTGTAGCGCAGGTCTACTGTCAACCTTAATAACCCAAGGAATACTTCCGTTTACAAATTTTTTAGAATTTTTTTACAAATTACACTATCTTCTACCGGGAGAACATAGTGTAGTTTGCAAAAGTTTGTATTCTCTCGGGAGAATATAGTGTAATTGGTAAATAAAAAAGTTTGTAAATATAACCTGCCCCATAGTTTAAAAGACAGTAGGATATTCTAAACCTGACACTGCAAAAACATACAATAGAAATTAATTGCCAAGATCATTCTTATGAGAGAAACGACAGACCTTAAAACAGCAGTTGGAATCATAAGCATTGTATCACCAAATGAAGGAACGGATATCTGGGGATAAACCCTAAAGCCAGAGTCACAATTTATTTACAAGATCACAATTCCTAAATATGTATGAGTTATAAAAAAGAAAAAAAATACCAGTGCATTCTACAGACCCAGAAAAAATAAAAATAAAATAAAAAATAAGGAAGATAGCAGAATGTACAAAGGGCGCAGAATTTTCTTTTACTCAAATCTTATTATATACACAATCTTACATTGAATCATCTTTTAACTACTATAGTCAATAGTCAAGCACCGAGCTCTGTCTCCATCATAATATGGTACATGCAGGCACTTAAACACTCCATCCTAGGCTTTAATTTTGTTGGGGAAAAAAAATTACATTCTTCAGACTGAAACCTACCAAGGTTGCTTTGGTGCTCCATCCAAACCATTTTGAATAGGAAAAGGTCCTGCAGTCCAAAATTCCCTATTCTTGTTTTGGGCAAACAACTTGCTTCTGTGATCATCAGCCTCAGCCTCAAAATCCAACTCTTCAAATATATCCTCAAAACCATCATCATAACCATCTTTAAAATTATCAATCTCAATATTATCATCATCATATTCAACATCGCTATCATCTTCATTAGTATCATTCAACCTGCCAACATCTTTATCAGTTTTACCCTTCCTTCTCTCCCGTCTCATTCTTTTGGATTCCCTAGCCAAGTCCATCCATTGATCTTGTAAGACTAAAACCTCATCATTCTCCAATAAGTCACCCTTATCGTCAAACTTCTCTACCAAGAAAACTGAATCCCTATGCCCTTTCAAACTCACATAAAATAATTCTGGGTGCCTTACTATCATCCCTCTCAACTTGTTTGAGAGGCCAAACTCCTTTCTGAAATGGGTCAAGTGGTCAATTAAAGTCCTCTTTTCAATTGTCATTCCAAGAACCTCTCGTACTAGAGCACAAGATCTCTTTTCTGCCTCCATCGATTCCTTGGCCAAAGTCTCAGCAGGGTTCCTATAGGGGCACACTTCTGGCATTTCTTCAAATTTTAGCAAGAAATCCTGGTGACATCTCTTTAAATTAAGCCCCTTTCGTAGTCTTAATTGCTTGAACTTCAAAGGGCGGTCAACTATTAAATCAACAGAATGGAGTGGAGGAGGAGGCAAAGGCTTTGCCAAGTTGAAGTCCCACGATACAAGCTCAAGTGCACGGCCATAGGAAGTATCAACGATTTTGAATTTGTCAGGATGGTCATTGCACAACCGCGATCTAAAACTAGGAGGGAGGCCAAGATCTGGAGCAAGGTGAACCAATTTTGACAGAACTAACCGGTGGTGAGAAGATAACATAAGAAGTTTTTGGAGTTTGGTTGCCAACATAGTGGAAATGGAAGATTGAAGATTCAATTCCTTAGCAGCAAGGGCAGCTGCAACTGGAGTTAAACGAACACAGAGTTGAGGATATAACTTTGTTGCATTGAGTGGTGTGGGTGGCCATGGCATAGTGAAGAGTTCAAAAATGGACGGATACCGATGGATCATAGCAAGTATGGAACGAGGCTTAGAAAGAGAAAGATAAGACCGACACTTCGAGAGAATGTGAAGTGGAAGATAATGTTTCGGCTTAGAGAGAAGTAAAGTTTTCAGCTTTTGAACAAACCGAATTCTATTCCTCATGACAACATGCCTGTCAAGAGTACGGTCCCGTACAAGTTTGAGAGAGGAACAAGAAATTGAGACAGACACATTGTTGAGGTAGTTATGGTTTTTTGGTTTTCTGTTGATAGAAAAAGACAATTGTGTTGCCCCAGGAAGAAAGCTGGAACTTAGGGAAGTGACTGGTCTGTGATTGCTTAATGAGAAAGGAAGGCACAATGCCATTTTTTAAGGCTTCAACCAATCACATACTCAACCTGAAAATGAAAAAGAACAAAAACTAAGAGAAAAATGAGATAGAACACCAAGGTCTCACTGAATTAATTTACATGACATAGAATGTTGGATTCCTATCAAGTTGGTTTCCTGACACAATACACAGCATGTTTAAATAGAAGGAAATTTGATTCTATTTTATAAGAATTTCACCATATAAACACCCCAGAATTTCACTATATAAACACCCTAAAATCAGAATTTCACCACACAAACACCCTAAAATCAGAATTTCACCATTAAAATGCAGAGTTACAGTAATAGGAAGGGTAAATTAGGACATTGGCAACCTTCGTGTATTATGTTATGAGCATAACCAGTCAACTCTGTATTTTAAAAGTGAAGTTTCTGCTTTTAAGGTTTTTCTTAACTGAAACTCTTATAAATATAGAGACAAATTTCTTTACGATCTAATATGCTTCTGAATAATTGAGCCAAGAAATTTGCTATTAGAGATTGAACATGACATTTCAAGTAGTAACCCCATTCATTAATCCCTTGTACATTCAATTATTCCTTTAATAATATCAGGACTATCAAGAAGATATAGTTGAACAAATCAACACATATACATCATCACCATTTGAGTAATTAAAGAAACAAACTAATACATTCACATTAGATATTCTAGTCATGAAAACATGAAATATGCACCAAAGATTCACAGAAAACTAAACCAGCCAGGCAGCATTTGATATCATAATAAATTAAAATCAAACATTACATTAACACTCTGACTTATCGTGTCAACAATAAATTCATTCCTATAACAAATCCAGTTTATTTTAGCTTAACATATATCTAAACACAAAGGGTCTAACACACCATTTTATTTTTATTTTACATAAATATCTCAACAACAACAACAAGAAAAACATCAACTTTATCCACACACAAGTTGTAAACCCCTAACTGAAGTTATGTCCAAGACACACAAGCTGCCCAATCCTTAAATCACATATTAGTATTACAAGCTGAGGCTCAAACAGAGACATTTAATCAAACGGGTAATATGCACTAATCCTTAAATCGAAGCACAAGAAAATAACAAGTAATCATCAAGCTCAGTGAAATCATACTCAAAAGAGAAAGAAAGGGAAAAAAAAAGGGAAATACGAAAGAACGTGATTAGATACCACATACTACCATTCGGCAACAAAAGGAGTCCGATTCATTCAGAGCTGGTTAGGGGCATCCAACGCGACGGGTGTTTCAGTATTTGTTTGGATTTTTTTTTTACAGGTCTTTGTTTTATGGATTGCTTTTTATATTTGATATCTTTTTTCTGAGCTTAAGTTAGATAATTTTTTTGAAAGTAAAGGGATAAGTATTCTCGCGAAAAGTATTTATCCTTATTCTTCGCCCTCGCGAAACACATTTTTATTTTATTTTTGTCAAAGCTCCCTCTTTTTTCTTTATCTATCTTTTTTTTCTCTCTTAAAATGACACAATTTTACATCTTTTAAAATGATACACAATTTACTCTTATAGTTCACCCCATTTATTCATGAAATTATATATGCAACTCTAATTATTGAGTATAGCCACACCTAAACTGGGCGGCTGCCCGTCCCATATCGTCATAAACCGTTAAAAAATGAATTAACCTGTCATGTCCGCTTTTGAAAATGAGTTGAAAAACTCAATCCATCTCATTCCGTTTGGTGGATTAGGCAGGTGGGTTGGCCTGCTAGTTCAAACTCATTTTACATTAACTCGTCTCGATCCGTCTATACCCAGTTACCCACAATCAACCCGTCAAATGAGTATGTCCCACCCCGTTTAATAAATGGAATGGATTGGCCCATTTAGCCGAACCCATTTTGCTGGTTCTGACCACATTATTAATAACGCGGCTTTTTTTTTGGTAAAATTAATAGTAGAAACATTTTTCCCGTAATTAAAATATAATCAACCTAATAATTAAAGATTAAAAAAGAAATTAAAATACTTTTCAGATCTAAATATGTAAGCCAATTCTAAGTGCACCAGTTTTCATGTACAAGAAAATATCATTTTAAGAGCACTCACACTTACCACGAGAGTTGCTAAAAAAATCTTTCCTTGTAGCGAGGTCTTTTAACCATCTATAATGAATTTGTGTTCAAGAAATCTTTTCTCTCTTCAACGCAAGCAACTGAAGCAAGTCATCAATGTCCAACATAAACATGCAACCAAAACTTCAATTCAACTCCACAATTTCTCTCCAACTAAACAAATTTCCTACTTTTCATTTTCCAAGTATAAGGGGCATACCCTTGCTCCTAAAGAGGTAGTTTGCTTCTGAGATTGAAATCCTCAAATAACTCAAGAAAAATAGATTAGAACATCAAAAGCGCTTATTGATCTTGTTTTTGTTCATTACAACATGAGGCTGCTTCAAAGATATTATTATTATTATTATTATTATTATTAACACAAATTATATACCCAAGTATTTTTTATATTGATATATGAGTAAATTAATAAACTCAAGAATAAATTGAGGCATTGAAAATTATGAATCAATTAACTTTGAAGCATTTAAGGACCATTCTATTTAGATATTGAAGGTGCCACCATCGTACTTAACTATTGCAGAGGTAGAAGTCATATTTTTTTTTTGGTGAAAAGGTAGAAGTCATATTTAATGACCTTGCAAGTGTTTCTATTTAACCAACTCTAGATGATATTAGTATATTTCTTTATTGCATTATGATTATAATTTCATTGTTTGATATTAATTGACCTTTTATGGAAAATGACAGTGTCGTAAATCATTTAAGTTTGGATGATGACAATGATGATGCACCAGACAATAGAATAAAAATGTGAACCAAAATGAGAGCAATGTTGGTCAAGATTTAAATTTATTTGATTAAGAAAGAAGGTCTGAATTTGACTAAACTTTAACTCTTCGGCATAAGTGCATAACTGTGTTATGCACCGTAGAGTTATAAAATTAAGTACAACCGGATATGTTTGAACTGAATCCAAGATTTAATCCTTGGAAGTCAAATAATAGTTACGTCATTAGAATATGGAAACTACATATTTTTTCTGGATTCTACATGTTTTAGAATCCGAAAAGAATATATTTTAGAGCAAAAGATTTGCAACGGATTCAGTTTGGCGCGGGCCAACCCACCCCAATCGTTAAATTGGGTGGGGCGGGTTAAGTTTTTCAACCCATCTCAAAAGTGGGGTGAGATGAGTTTATTTTTTGGCGGGTTGATGACGGGCATAAACGGTCGAAGCGGGTCAGTGTAAAATGGCTCGGGCTGGCGAGCCAACCCCGCCAAACGGAACGGAGCGGGGTGGGCTGAGTTTTTGAGCTCACTTTCAAAAGCGGGGCAGGACGGGTAGACTCATTTTTTGACGGGTTGATAACGGGATGAGGTGGGGCAGGCTGCCCACTTTGCCACCTCTACCGGCAGCTCAGGAAATTGTTGGTCTCTACAATCTACATTATGACCTTATTATGGCCATTGGTGGACATCAACTCCGTATATTAACATCAAGTAATTTTCTTCCTTTGTTTTCGGGGTCTAGCCCCTCCTTGCCTGTTAACAAAATAGTACATCCAATTTTATATAAATAAATAACGAAATTAAAATTAAAATTTATTTCATACACAATGTGCTTGTTTACTCAAAATATAGAGATATATGTTTAAAATTTAGACTCAGTGAAGCATTTAGCCTCAGTAAAAAAAAAAAAAAAAAATTATTGTTTCTAAAACACCAGCTTGCATGTCTCTGTTTTCTATGATTTTGTATTTTTTTTTTCTGGCAGTGAAGTTATGAAAATTGATGATTATGCAATGAGTGATGTTTAAATTTCACATGAACTTGTCATATGCAAATTATGAGTTCATCTCTCTCCTTACAAGCATTATAAATGGGGGCGATCAACATTAATGAATATATATGAAAAAAAATGATATAGACACTCAAATTGCATGGAAAAGATCATGCGAAATTTACACAAGAGTAATACCTACATGTAGGGGTGAAACTAGGCCGGCCCGACCCACAGGAGCCTACGGCCCGGCCCATTAGTGGCCTAGCCTGGCTCGGCCTTTTTACTTAACAGATTGGGTTTGGGCTGGTGTAAAGGTTTGATTACATAATTGGGCCGGAGGCTTAATATGTTAAGCCTGGCCCATGAGCCTCCAAGGCTGGGCAATTATTCTGGATAGTTCTGCTTTGGAATCTCAGTTACTAGAGTTAATAACATACCAAAAATTCATTTTTTTTTTTTTTTTTTGGTACAGACCAAAAATTCATTTTACTCTTTACTTATATCTTGTAAGACGACAGCGTTATTGCTAAGCCTTAATCCACCTGCAAGCTCCCGAGTCCTGAGTAAGACACACCACCGCCGTTCACGCCACCACCGCTGTCCACCACCTTCAAGTTATCTCTCATCTCTACTTGTTTATTTATCAGATAAATAGAGTTCCTCGTTCATATTGATCTTGATTAGAAAAAACTTAATATCAGATTCTGTGATTGGTAATGTTTAATTGAAAGGCTGAGAAGGAAAGAGTTGTATTTCGAATCATCATGGTTCTGTTTGAACGTTAAAATTGTAATTTTTGTTTTAACAATAGAATTTGAGTATTTTGTGGAGTTGATTCATGATCTGCTTGGAAGTTAAAAATTAACAGGCCAACGGGCTGGGCCGGGCCGGACCATTTGTTTTTTTATAAATGGGCCAAAACAGACTAACAGTTAGACTCATACTATGCTATCGGGCCGGGCCAAATTGAAATTTTTTGACATAAACTTGAGCTTTACGGGACAAAGCTCGGCACAACCCAGCCCACTTTCACCTCTACCTACTGGATTCAAACCCTGATATCATAGTTAATGTTTGTCAAGAATAATATTTTGCTTTCACTATACATATTTTTATTAGTAGATGAAGACTTAAAAAGGACACAAATTATTCATACCTACATTTACTTTTTTCCGGGCTAAAATTTATAGCATTACTAAAATTCTTCAATCATTAATCTCAAACCATTTGAGTAGCCTATTATCAGTAGAAAGATATCACGTCTAAGTTCATGCATTGTGCAAATTCATAATTCTATTAATTGATAAATAAAATAAAATAATGAGTTAAAATGATCCAAATAAGAGCAGGCTTGACATCAGAAAATCACTTTCTTAAAAATACAAGATGAGGACAGGAAATAACTGTTTCGTAAACAAGCAATATATAGCATAAAAGCTAGAAAAGATAATTTGAAACAAACTCAACCCCAAAATGATTGATGCCCCATAATGACAAATCATATCAGTAACAAAATTTGGGGTTGGTTTATTTTGCATGTATACTAGCTAGCTGTACAGCCCATAGATATTTACACTTTTATTTACCAATCCAAACGTATTTACTAGAAGCTGTCACCATTCTACACCTCAACAGAAGAACATGCTACTCCTGACACTCTTATGCAACCTTGGAAGCTCTGGTATGGGAACGTTTCCCTCTGAAGTAAGACTTGAAGATGTTTCTGATAAATCATCAAAATTCAAAAATTGCCCCATTTGAGCTGCAGCAAGGTGAGCATAGCAAATAGGTGCCACTGCAGAAGAAGAATGAATGGGGAAATAATTATAAAACAGAAATCCACCATGTTTTTCATGCAAAAGACAATTCTGATAAAGTTATTTTCTGGAGGCGTAGAGAATAGCACAAGCGTGAAATTACCAATTGAGGTTGCAGTTGTGCTCCTTTGGTTACTGAAATAAGTAAAAAAAAATAATACTAAGCAGGACAATTTGGGGACAGGTAAAACAAGCTATAGACAATAGGAGGTGGAATGCATACACATAACACAACGAATGGATCATATTTTGCAAGCCATCTGCGGAGAAACCAATCTCATCAAGCAACACATGATAATGCACAGGCCTAGATGTTCCCTGTTAATTAGAGAGAAAAAGGGAAACAAAATGGTACATGAAATATTTCACTGATACCATATGCTACTAAAATGCTTGTAAAATGAATATATATATATATGCAAAAATGAAGGTTGAAGAAGCTACATAGGTAAACTTACAATGATCCCTGCATGAGAACACATGTAGAAATCATAATTTCTTGGATGCACGATTTTTGTGTCAACGACCGTCCCTAAAGAGGAAAATATTATTTTATAGTGGTCCTGAGTAATACCTGTACATTAAACAGGACAAGATAAGTAGCATACCTGGAGGAACATTTTTCAGATCATTGTCTAGAAACAGCTTCGTATGATGATTCTTCTGTGCCACAATTACAGTGAACTTGGGAACATTAACCTCTCCAAGATGTTGATAGGCCTATAATTAGAAAAGTTTATCATCATCGTAGAATTAGGAACCATCAACAAAAGGGTATCATGTAATCTGATGTGTTTGGATAGATTTTTTTTATTTTTATTTTTTGTAAATTTTGGATTGGATTATTGATTTAAGAAAAGCTTGTAATAAAAAAATGCTCCATAAACAGCTTTTAGCTGTTTTTTTTTAGTGCAAAATAAATCAATACATGCACTTGGAACATGTAACTAAATATAAAGATTCTGGCAACCAATCATTTAATTTCTTACAACCCATATTATAGGAGTCAGGTAGTTAGTTAGTTGGGTGGTTAGGTTGTTAGGAGAAATTAGCCCCTCAACTACACAAGGGGGGTATTCTTTCCGTCATAACCATCTGTTCTTGTACTTTCCTATTTCTTTCATTTTCCCCGTTACCACATTTCTGTAATTCTTACCTTTAAATAATCCAGATCCGTAACACAATCTTAAAATATGAAAGGGTAGCATAGTAACCTTTATTATCTGGTTAAGCTCAATATTCAAAACCTGTTCAAATTGCGATTCACCAACTCCATCCCTGAACATGAAAACACGGTTCAGAAAGTGAATAAGGATGTTAACGTTGATAAAGGAAATTGAGACAACCAAAAGCCAGTCTGTATCTAAAAAATATTAAACATTATAAGCACTCATCAAAAACTGGCACACTTCATGGTTCATACTAATATTCAGATATAATTCTTCAGATACAGGGAACTGAAGATATATTAAATTAGACAATATTGAATTACATAGCAAATGTGGTTGTCACGAAAATATTCCAATTAGACGTTTGGTCAAAAGCCATAGAACCACAGGCAAACATATAAACATCGTTAAGGCAAAGTGAATCCTGGATTCACTACATTGCATTTATACAAAAGGAGTTACTTTAGAAAAATAAGAAAATAGCCAGTGTATACTTATACAATCCTGCAGACAAAAGAACAACTGGCAGAGATACATAAGTACTAGAAGCATGACAAGATATTAAAAAAGGGCAAACTGGTGCAGGGTCTAGGGAAGGTTAGACCCATTGTATGGGTCCATATGGGCAGTTATAACTAGTATTTGGAAATGACTGATTACATGGTTCGATTAAGGAAAGGTTAGACCCATTGTATGGGTCACATGGCCACAACACTAACCTTTGTGCCAATGCTCCCCTTCGTGACAAGATATTGAATTTGGAAAATGTAAGGAAAAATGATCCATCTCAGAATTAACCCAACAATGCTAATGGTCTCAAATTAAAATAAGTCAAGAGTAGAAAACATGTAATTATTTCCTCATAATAAATATAAGTAGTTATGCAAAGGTAAGGCTGCGTACAAGGATTTCCTCAACCCCACACTCTAGTCGAGTTTAATGGAGAGTGGTTTTAATAAATATAAGTAGTGCATCATACATTAATGATTTAAGGATATTATAACAGGCACTATCAGCACCTTCCAGCTTATGACATTTTACCTACAAACAGCACCTGAAGAACATATATTACTGTATATCTATCAAATGTAAAGTGGTAGAATGACACCTGAAGACAATAATTTGATCTGGTTTGCATCCATTACTTGAATCATAGAAATCTAGAAGCAATTCTCTGCAATAACATGTAATCCAAATCTTAAACGGCATGATGAATTTGATGTCCCCATATGTGTGCAAGCAACAAAAAATAAAGAAAAATAATGTCATCTTTTTACATCTTGCACATGAAATTATGAAACATAATATAAAATAATGTACATAATTGTTTGATAGAAGTATAATATAAAATCATTCATGAGTCTTCAGCTAGTAGTTTAAACTTTTGGGAGAGTTGATTCATGAAATTCAGGGTATTTTTATGCATTTTTCCCTAATAAATTGATAGGATCTGGATCAGAGATGCAGCAAAATAACTAATAAGACAGAGTATTTTGGCCCAAGAGGAACACCTTCTGGATTTTCTGTATATTGATAAGCTGAAATTACAAGCAATAGTAATAAAAATGACAGAGACTCAAGCTAACTACAATGGAGGTTTTCCTATCATAAACGAAGACAGAAATGTAAAGAAAGAAAGATACAATTCAACACATTCGAGAGGTGTTGATTCTCTCCCAATCTGGTTTCCCAGCCCAAGTCCCAAATTCCCAATCCCCTCTTCTCATGCCACCTTACACCTTTTATTCCCTCTAACAGCCATGTCACCTCAACACAGTCCTCCTTCTTTCCTCTAACAAACTCATTCTTCTAGAATATTCTGACTAACAGACTTATCATGCTCCTATGATTCCCTACTACCCAACTTACGTAACTATATTCCTATCAATACTCCCACCCTAAACACTCACCTTGCCCTCAAGGTGAGGTTTAACTTTCAAAAACCTTCTACCGGGATCCCATTGCTTGAATTGCAGGGAACCATGTTTGCTCGAAGAACAATTGTAGCCACCAGGATCCCATTGCACTTCTTCAATTCCCATTTTATTACCCATTGCGACATGAATATAGATCAGCCATTCCTTATCCTCTTCAATTTGAACGTTCTCACTTTGTGGATTGACCAACTCATCGTCATTGTCCACCACAAAAATCCGAAACTGTGCAACCTTACAGCAATGCTCAGGGTTCCATTTTTCTTCATACTTGAAGCGTACCTTAAGTGAGTATCTATTGGGCTGTGCACCTTGGGTTAGCCCAGTCCCCTTCATATTGGACCCATCCCCAAACCCGTCAGCGACCCAATCCCAGTTTCTCCTCTCCAAAATCATCATTTCCCACAACGCACGGTCGTCTTTTGCTTGTGCGTCTTCAGCCGCATCTTCCTCCGCACGGTCGTCTTTTGCTTGTGCGTCTTCAGCCGCATCTTCCTTGTCCAACGCTAGCGGCTGTAGTTGCTCGATTTCGCCCATGTGGTCTGGTCCCCATTTCTCTTTACGCTTAACACAAACACCTCTCCTCATCCCATCGTGCAATTTCGCCGGAGAGAGACTTTGCCCCTCTGGTTTGCCGCTTCCCTCGCCGTCTCCGTCAAAAGTCAAGAGATTAAGTTGAGGGATTTTGCAGCGGTGGGTAGGATCCCAACGCTCTTCACACTCGAAGCAAACCATTCTTCGATCTCAGAGCTCCTTTTGTGTTAAACGTCGTCCTTCCATCTTGTTGCTATTACTTCCTGGGCCTTCTGCGAATTTCTTCTGGGTAGCTCCTCCTATGGCGTTGACACGTTGGTCTATGGTGGTACGCGAATCATTGGCTGGAGTTTTGAGAGAGGAGCGCGTGTCATTTCCAGCTGCATTGGTTTGTGAATAGGTCACGTGCTTAGGAGCATATGTGACTTGAGTGAACCTATTGGGCTGAAACCCACAATTAAGCCCATTTCCCTTGCTACCCATTCCCAGCCTGAACCCATCGTTGGCCCAAACGAATTTCCCCTTCTCCCTCAACGTGGTTTCAAGCCTCGTCGTCTCCTTTGTCTTCTTCACCAACAAATCTGGTTGAAATCGTTTGAGCAGCGCCGTAACAAATTCCCGCCAAGAGGCACTCACATATATCCCGCTCCAACACCACCACCAAGCACTAGCTTGACCTTTCATCAATTTCGCAACTCGAGGAAGCCTCTCTACTTCAGGTATTGCATGCGTTTCAAAGTACTGTACAACTTTGGTTAGCCATCCATAGGCTTCTTCTCCTTCAAACACTGGTAACTCCAATTTCTTCTCGCGGACCATAGAACCATAAAATCCTGCATCATTCCTACCACTTGGATCACCCTGTTGCCGCTCGAGTCGTCTTCTTCGCGAACCCCTAATTATTTGAGAAACGTTCTGTGAAATTTCGTCGAGGAGCCTCATTATCTCTGCGTGGGTCTCGTCCGCTCTCCTCATCTTCTCTAATCTCTCAGATCTGTTTTCCATTTTTTTTATTTTTTTTTATAATAGCTAAGTTCAAAGCACCCCTAGGATCGGAGTGCTCTGATACCAATTGATAGGATCTGGATCAGAGATGCAGCAAAATAACTAATAAGACAGAGTATTTTGGCCCAAGAGGAACACCTTCTGGATTTTCTGTATATTGATAAGCTGAAATTACAAGCAATAGTAATAAAAATGACAGAGACTCAAGCTAACTACAATGGAGGTTTTCCTATCATAAACGAAGACAGAAATGTAAAGAAAGAAAGATACAATTCAACACATTCGAGAGGTGTTGATTCTCTCCCAATCTGGTTTCCCAGCCCAAGTCCCAAATTCCCAATCCCCTCTTCTCATGCCACCTTACACCTTTTATTCCCTCTAACAGCCATGTCACCTCAACACAGTCCTCCTTCTTTCCTCTAACAAACTCATTCTTCTAGAATATTCTGACTAACAGACTTATCATGCTCCTATGATTCCCTACTACCCAACTTACGTAACTATATTCCTATCAATACTCCCACCCTAAACACTCACCTTGCCCTCAAGGTGAGGTTTAACTTTCAAAAACCTTCTACCGGGATCCCATTGCTTGAATTGCAGGGAACCATGTTTGCTCGAAGAACAATTGTAGCCACCAGGATCCCATTGCACTTCTTCAATTCCCATTTTATTACCCATTGCGACATGAATATAGATCAGCCATTCCTTATCCTCTTCAATTTGAACGTTCTCACTTTGTGGATTGACCAACTCATCGTCATTGTCCACCACAAAAATCCGAAACTGTGCAACCTTACAGCAATGCTCAGGGTTCCATTTTTCTTCATACTTGAAGCGTACCTTAAGTGAGTATCTATTGGGCTGTGCACCTTGGGTTAGCCCAGTCCCCTTCATATTGGACCCATCCCCAAACCCGTCAGCGACCCAATCCCAGTTTCTCCTCTCCAAAATCATCATTTCCCACAACGCACGGTCGTCTTTTGCTTGTGCGTCTTCAGCCGCATCTTCCTCCGCACGGTCGTCTTTTGCTTGTGCGTCTTCAGCCGCATCTTCCTTGTCCAACGCTAGCGGCTGTAGTTGCTCGATTTCGCCCATGTGGTCTGGTCCCCATTTCTCTTTACGCTTAACACAAACACCTCTCCTCATCCCATCGTGCAATTTCGCCGGAGAGAGACTTTGCCCCTCTGGTTTGCCGCTTCCCTCGCCGTCTCCGTCAAAAGTCAAGAGATTAAGTTGAGGGATTTTGCAGCGGTGGGTAGGATCCCAACGCTCTTCACACTCGAAGCAAACCATTCTTCGATCTCAGAGCTCCTTTTGTGTTAAACGTCGTCCTTCCATCTTGTTGCTATTACTTCCTGGGCCTTCTGCGAATTTCTTCTGGGTAGCTCCTCCTATGGCGTTGACACGTTGGTCTATGGTGGTACGCGAATCATTGGCTGGAGTTTTGAGAGAGGAGCGCGTGTCATTTCCAGCTGCATTGGTTTGTGAATAGGTCACGTGCTTAGGAGCATATGTGACTTGAGTGAACCTATTGGGCTGAAACCCACAATTAAGCCCATTTCCCTTGCTACCCATTCCCAGCCTGAACCCATCGTTGGCCCAAACGAATTTCCCCTTCTCCCTCAACGTGGTTTCAAGCCTCGTCGTCTCCTTTGTCTTCTTCACCAACAAATCTGGTTGAAATCGTTTGAGCAGCGCCGTAACAAATTCCCGCCAAGAGGCACTCACATATATCCCGCTCCAACACCACCACCAAGCACTAGCTTGACCTTTCATCAATTTCGCAACTCGAGGAAGCCTCTCTACTTCAGGTATTGCATGCGTTTCAAAGTACTGTACAACTTTGGTTAGCCATCCATAGGCTTCTTCTCCTTCAAACACTGGTAACTCCAATTTCTTCTCGCGGACCATAGAACCATAAAATCCTGCATCATTCCTACCACTTGGATCACCCTGTTGCCGCTCGAGTCGTCTTCTTCGCGAACCCCTAATTATTTGAGAAACGTTCTGTGAAATTTCGTCGAGGAGCCTCATTATCTCTGCGTGGGTCTCGTCCGCTCTCCTCATCTTCTCTAATCTCTCAGATCTGTTTTCCATTTTTTTTATTTTTTTTTATAATAGCTAAGTTCAAAGCACCCCTAGGATCGGAGTGCTCTGATACCAATTGATAGGATCTGGATCAGAGATGCAGCAAAATAACTAATAAGACAGAGTATTTTGGCCCAAGAGGAACACCTTCTGGATTTTCTGTATATTGATAAGCTGAAATTACAAGCAATAGTAATAAAAATGACAGAGACTCAAGCTAACTACAATGGAGGTTTTCCTATCATAAACGAAGACAGAAATGTAAAGAAAGAAAGATACAATTCAACACATTCGAGAGGTGTTGATTCTCTCCCAATCTGGTTTCCCAGCCCAAGTCCCAAATTCCCAATCCCCTCTTCTCATGCCACCTTACACCTTTTATTCCCTCTAACAGCCATGTCACCTCAACACAGTCCTCCTTCTTTCCTCTAACAAACTCATTCTTCTAGAATATTCTGACTAACAGACTTATCATGCTCCTATGATTCCCTACTACCCAACTTACGTAACTATATTCCTATCATAAATGCAAAACATTTATAATCCCATATACTTTATTACTCGAACCTGATAATACCATCATCATTTCCATTATCCAAAGGCTTGAATAGAGCATCAATCATCTCCACTTTAGATGACTGTGTTCTCACGGATGCTCTATACCTTGAAATCAGTGGCCAACATCGAGATCCAACAACCTAAAATCCAACATTGTACACCAGAAAAATATGTTAGAGGGATAACAAAAAACCCAAACAGAATGTGTACAAGTAAAATATAGCTTTTCCTTTTTAGTTCCCACAACAACAAAGAGGGCGAGCTTCGATTAGTGGTAAAGTTACTCCTTTGTAACTGAAAGGTCACAGGTTCGAATCTGGAAAACAGTCTCTTTGCAAATATGCAAGGGTAAAGACGTGTACAAAGATTGCCCACACCCCTACCCTTGCTAGTCGGGGTTTAATGGGGAGTATTTTTTTTTTTAACAAAGAAGATTGGGGAAAAAACAACAAAAATAGCCTTACCGCTGCTATTGATGGAATATCTGACCGACCAGGGGAACCATGAGAGACATCCATCCCCAAAATCATTGTTGCAACATCTTTAATCGGGGGAAGATGCCCAGAATGCTCCATTTTCAGCAAAGAATTTATTCCTCCAAGCTATATAGAGGACCAACATACAAAATTATTAAAACTATGCATAATGTTATTAATGCAGAATAAGTTACATTTTTATATATATCATGGTCATAAAGTAGTCGTTTACCTTAGAATTGATTTTAAGAAGTACATTAGTAAGGTATTGATCAGTGATCTTGAGAGGGGCAATGCACTGTGTGACAACACCAAATTCACTCAGACACTTCTTTTTCCAAGGCCCTAAAATTTGACACAGGAGCATGAGGTGAATAAAAAAACCAATGTAAAGGAAAACCTGGAAAAATTGCTACAAGGCATACCATAAATGTCACAGTTCTTCCTCTCTGGCAGGACACAGAGAATAAGCTCTGGTTCTTTGTTAAGCCTTGATATAAGCAGCTCAAACATTTTTTCAACCCTTGCAATAGGGTTAGATTTTCTGTAAGACGATTCTTCCTCTATTAACGAGTATGGCCGTCCAATGTTCTGTGTAAATATTCAAGTACATGTGACACAGAAGTAATCAAATAAAGAATAAGATAGCAGATCAATATAGTATGACACTTTAGAATAACGTATGGTGACATACTATGCCCTTGCTCATTCCACAATTAATCAGCTCCCTTGATATGTAACTAGTATCCCAACGAGCAGAAAAGTTGACAACAGCCCAGACATTAATCTGTGATGGTTTATGAAGTGTCTACAAAAAAGGAAATATAGCATCATCAATTATTAAATTAGCCAATCAAATTAGATAACTCTAAAAACAGGCAGTCTTAAACACTTTCTTTTTGAATGTGCAAGAATATTGCAATACCTTTTTATTAAAGTTCCACCTTCCGCTATAGGGGAGGCAGTCTTCATTCTTACCAACCATCAACTGTGTCTCAAATAGAATTGTCTTAGACAATGCATTTAGTTTTCAAAATTAATTAAAGGAAACCAACTACTTGATACCACTTTCTCTTTTATCTCTCCCCCACTATCTCAACTGTGTACACAAAAATGAGACCTATATTGTAGGTCAATGCTTACCTTTGGTGCCTCAAGAACTCGACCTTCAACCCGAGTCAATTGTTTCTCAATAGAAATGCCACATGCAGCAAGAATAGGATCATCATCGTTGCAATAATTTCCTACAGCCTATAAATTTTAGTGAGCATCAGAAAGTATTATTAATAAAAACAGAAACAACATATCAATAACTACAAACTAACATTCATTAGAATTTTAATTCTTTCTTGAGGCTTTTGGCGTGATTTTTCTACTAAAGATGCTCTTTGCGTTGGAGATAATGCCTTTGTATACCGCTGGAGGGAAACAAGTGAAGATAGCTATTCCACCAAAAGGATAGGTAAAGGAAGAAAATAATAATCAGATATAACTGGTCCAAAGGGTCAGACTGTTAAAAACAAATAATACAACTCGTATTAAATAAGAACCAAAACAAGGTTCAATCAAGCACAAAAATTTCCAAACCTCCAGGGGTAGATAGTTAGGCCGTTTTGGTTTCCCAACATCAAGACATGGAAGATAAGCAGAAGAGTTCAGCTGGATGCCACAGTGTTTTGCAAAATACTCATACACAGTAATATCCACTGTCTCCACTCCATTATTGTTGTCAACATTTCTCACCTTCATACTAAAACTGGGGAAGAAATCAGAACTGTAAGTTTCTGTTTTCCTTTTAATTTTTTGCGATTTCAAGAAAAATAATGGACACTTGAATTTCCAAAAACAATAACTTACAGTTGCTGAATGCAGGGCTTCTCACTCAAGCCAGAAATTTTAAATTCCTGGTTACGATGTGTTGCCCGCACCCTTAAATTTTTTAGCATTTTTTTGGCCTACAGATTCCCAAGAAAGAAAAAACCTTACAGGAATTTACTAATTCTGGATCATGAACCTTATGTACAGAGAATAGAAGTATGTCACCTTTGCCCAGTCTATAAAACGGGCTTCCTTCACATTCTGGTTGGATAGGAGAAAATCAATTACAGGTCCAGGTTTTAAGATAATCGTAGTGGACACATCTAGAAATAAATAAATCAAAAATGTAAAGAGGAAAAGAATACAACTATATGATGATAAAATTACAAGATATGTATGAGAGCAGTCCTACCCATATTGAGAGACAATCCTCCCTGTGTGGGACGAAAACTGGAATGAAAACCCTGAACTCCTGTTACTCCACCTCCAACATCGGTGAAATTCCTCAAGTCATCATGAAAAAAAGATTGCCTTACCAAGAGACACCCTCTTCACATTCAAAAGAAATAGTTCAACTAAGTTAGAACAAATAAGTTATGACTAAATTCCAATCAAGAAAATTTCATTGTACTTCTTTGAAGTTTATTTTCAGAGGATGTATGGGTACCTGTTAGCTGCTTGCTGCCTCAGTACGTTATCAAGTACTCTCAAGGCATCCTGAGAATTAGTATTTGACTCAACCCCTTTGAGGGCAAGAGCAATGGACTGCAGGGGTATTTTGGCAGCAAAACTTATTTCCACCATGAATATCTTTGACTGAAAAGAATGTTTTGACCTTTTAGTTTCCTTACGAGGGCTTCCATTAGCACCAGGATTCTCAGCACTACTGCTAGAGTTGGAAGACAGTATAAGCTTTAAGACAAAACATGACATAATTAAGACAATCATACAAAAGACTTACTGCTTTGCAAATGATTCCTCAAGCAATACTTCGAACTCAAACTTATTAGATGGCAGAGGACCCACTGTGTACAAAGTTCTATCTCCATCATAAGCAAACCTTTTGCCACCAAGTTCAGAAGAGTATGTTTGGTAAAGCTTATCAATCAATTTTCTCCCAATGCCCTTGCTTTCAATGGCTCTTTTATCTTCAGAAGCAATAGTAACCTGGAAATCCTTCAATAAGCCAAAGCCTACAATATAAGGGAAATTGAAGAAACAAAAATTCTCAACATACACTATACTGGAAAAATATTGCATCTGGGGCATTAACAGAAACTTTGAAGAGATTTGCAAGCAATGGTTTGCGTAGTCCTGTGCTTCCAACCCCCTGCCTACTGATAATAGAATAATTTGCATGAGCTGTTTGTTCTGTTTCCATATTGGGAGGCAAATCAGGAGGTGGTGGAGATAAAGCTGGTGACTCAGAAGATTCTTCAATCCCAGGTACTTTCTCCATCTTTTCTTTCTTTTTTCCTCTTTCCTACTAATGACACTCTAATACATCAATCAGGAAGAGAACAGACAATATTTCAAATCCAAAATACAAATATACTCTGTTTATATAAGTTATGGCTTCCAAAGAGTCTTCAATGATGTGGTCATGCGATACAATTATCATAAAAATGTTTGTAACTTTTCCAACTAAAAGCAAGTCAAATGCCAGTCTGATCCATATGAAACAAACACAGCATAAAAGGCTTCTAAAGCAACTTGTTGGTGAAGATCATGCCAATCATACACCATTATCTGACCTATGAGTATTAGCAAATTTAGATGTAGTTTTTCACTAAAAGTTAGTGTCATATACCCAATAAGATAAATATGAGGGGGTAAGAAAGGAAGTGTTTCCACAAAGCACCTTATGTGTCTTCAATTAAAAAAAGAAACACAAAAAAAAGGGTTTGCTCAAATTGGCTTTGACCACTCCCATGTTTAGTGCTGAGCATAGTTGTATTTTCATTTTCAACCTTTAATTATCAACTGATAATTAAATATTATTGTAGTACGAAATAAAGTAAATGAATTTAACATAGATCATTAATAGTTCTTATTTTAAAAATTTCATTAAAAACATGAAGTTGTATCATAATTCACATCAACATGAATCAATTGTGTAAAAAGGGGAAAATAATCATTTGGAGTAAGTAAATAAACATTTAGAAAAGATACTGAAATAAAGCAATTCATGTAGAAACAAAGAAAAAAAAATTAAAATAAAATATAAACACATAAACTCCGCCCATGTGTGCTTGCATGCATGAACTGTCCCAAGTCAGGATAAAGGAGGAGGGTTGGCATCAGGTTTTGCGAACCGGCCGTAAAAAACAGCTATATTTTTATGTGATGAACCTATATGATTTTTCGTTGGGGCATACCCTTCATAGCGACGCGTTGCATCGGGCCCCGGGTGTAGCGAAAAATGGGCTAGGGTCCTTGCCACAAGGCAAGGCGTTGCATCGGGCCCGGGGTGTAGTGAAAAGTGGGCTAGGGTCCTTGCCCCAAGGCAAGGCGCCAGGTCTTCACCCGGATTTGGTGAGAAGTATGTCAGGGTCCCAACACGCAGATGGGCGAGCGTGGCGGGCAAGCATAGCCCAGGGGTTAAGGATGAGATTGGGCAGCTGGAACATAGGAACCTTAACGGGTAAACTAAGGGAGTTGGCAGATGTTTTTGCTAGAAGGAAAGTGAATATTGTTTGTTTGCAAGAAACTAAGTGGGCTGGAGAAAAGGCCAAGGAAGTGGATGGAACTGGTTTCAAGTTATGGTACACAGGTACTAATAAGAGTCAAAATGGTATTGGAATTATGATCGATAAAAGTTTCAGAGATAAAGTTGTGGAC
The DNA here is from genome assembly GCA_032173675.1 of Gastrolobium villosum. Classification (NCBI taxonomy): domain Eukaryota; kingdom Viridiplantae; phylum Streptophyta; class Magnoliopsida; order Fabales; family Fabaceae; genus Gastrolobium; species Gastrolobium villosum. The sequence goes on from JAVKPL010014651.1 coordinate 29,882, forward strand.
GTCAAAAGGAAAGGCGACAGGATTATTCTGGTTAAGCTTGTTGTGTGTGATTTAATCCTGAATATCCTCAGTGTGTATGCACCCCAAGTTGGATTGCAACCAACTGACAAAAGCCAATTTTGGGAAGACTTGGAGGAGGTTTTGAGGGGAATACCTCGAGAGGAGAAGATTTTCTTAGGAGGAGATCTAAATGGTCATGTTGGTAAAAGCAATGGAGGTTTTGGTTATGGGACGAGAAACGAGACTGGAGAAGATATCTTGAATGTTGCACTAGCCTACGATTTGATGTTAGTGAACACCTTTTTTCAAAAAAGGGAGTCACACTTAATCACTTATCATAGTGGCCAAAATCGTAGTCAGATTGATTTCTTTCTGACTAGAAGAGAAGATAGAACTTCTTGTGTCGACTGTAAGGTCTACCCTGGAGAGTGTGTCGCTACGCAACATAAGCTGGTAGTCTTGGATGTTCGGTTCAACAAAGTACTTACAATGAAGAAGAGGGCTCAGAACCCAAGGATAAGGTGGTGGAAGCTTAAGGAGGGAAAAGAGAGAGTTTAATGAAATAATGTTGCACGATGGACCTTGGGAGTTTGATGCAGAAGTAAATGCAATATGGAATAAGATGGCTAAGTGTATTCAAAATTTGGGAAGAAGGGTGTTGGGAGAAAGTAAAGGAAATGGATTTCATACAAAGGAAACATGGTGGTGGAATGGAGAGGTGCAAGAGGCAATTAAACATAAGAAGGAGTGTGATACAAATCCTCCAAAACTGAAGACTTATCATAGACAACGTTACAGGGAATCACACCCTGTCAACTTGGCAAGGGATGCACCACCTGAGGGCATTAGTGTAATTAAGGGCATGGGTGTAACAAACTTGCCAAAAGGAAATGACTCAGCAGCAACGGTTAGTGCCTAACCGTGCCTTGCATGCCTTGCATGCTTGCGGTTATAAAAGGGTAAGAGGAAGCTGAACAGGGCATCTTTTTGGGCAGTAAGAATTTGGATCTTTGGGAGAGATCAGGGGCTCTCCAATACCCCTGAATCTATCTTTCTTTTCCTTATCTTGTATTTCTGTAATTTGGAAGTTTATAGGAGAAATATTGTCTTGGAGTCCTCATGTAATTTGACTGTTGAGTGTTGAATTAATACAATTGTCTTTGTTTCCTTTCTATTTTGGAAATTGCTGTTGGAATTGTTACAATTGGTATCAAAGCTCTTTCCCGGGAGCGTTGAATGGTAGTGACGAGAACTATGGATAACCGTTTGGAAACCATTGAGACGAGGCTTGGGAGAACGGAGGAAGGAATGCGGCGAATGGAAGATAACTTGGCTGTGATGCTAAGGGAATTTCAGGAATTAAGGGCAGATAGGGAGAATCGGAGATCCAGAAGTCGATCCCGACATGGACACGAAGAAAGAGGGAGCAGAGATTCCAGCATCCATTCAGATGGAGCAGCTGGGGGAGGTAATGCTAGAGGAGGAAACGGTGGAGAAGTTGTGAGAAGAAGGTTGGAATTACCGTCGTTTTCCGGAGAGAGAGAGTTTATGATTGGTTAACTCGAGTGGAACGATACTTTGAAGTCAATCCAATGTCAGACGGTGAGAAAATGAGAACGGTCATGGTGGTTCTCGAAGGGGAGGCTCTACACTGGTACCAATGGTGGGAGAGAAATACCACCACTACTTCCTGGGGTTTGTTTCGGACGGAGGTGCTGAGTCGCTTCCAACCGAATTTGGAAGGTAACCCGCTTCAAGAGTTGCTGAGCTTGCGACAAGCAGGGAGCGTCCAGGATTATAGAAGGGACTTTGAGAAAATTAGTGGTTGTTTAGATCTCGTGGAGGAAGAAGTCCTCCGTGGGATATGGCTAAACGGACTGACGAGCTGCATCCGCGAGGAACTCCTTTTACAACCACTTGATTCTCTGCCTTTGATGATGAAGAAGGCGCAGAGAATCGAGAGGCGAAACTGGGCTTGGATGGCGGAGGGAATGGGAATTGGGCCAGGAAGAGCATTTGGGCCTTCCAAAACAGGCCAAACGGCCTCAAACCGGTCATTTACGGGTCATAACAATGTTGGGCCAATGGGTCAAAATTCGGGTTCAGCTTATAACCCGCGTTTTGGGTCCCAAACCCAATCAATTGTGTCGAACCCTAACCCTGAGAATCTCTCTTCTCCAACGAGCAACCCCCTTCAGCGGAACGCAAACGTCGAAAGCCAAGCCAGCAACTCTAATCGTTCCTATAACCGAAGGTTGTCGCAAGCGGATCTGCAAGACAGATCCAGGAAGGGATTGTGTTTCCACTGTTCTGAGCGGTGGAATCCAGGTCACCGCTGTAAATCACGGCAGCTGAATCTCCTGGTGGTGGTTGAAGACGATGAAGGCGAGGCGGTTTCGGCCATAGAAGAAGAGATCGAAGACGGAGTAGAGCAAGAGGTAACTCTTCAGTTGTCTTCTCACAGCTTGTTAGGGTTGACCTCGAGCAAGTCCATGCGTCTGTGGGGAACGATTGGAGACACTCAGGTGATGGTTCTAATAGATAGTGGGGCTACGCATAATTTCGTCAAAGAAGAGACAGCCAGGGAACTACTCTTGGCTGTCGATACCACTCCTGGTTACAAAGTAGAGATCGGGAATGGTGATCGTGTGGCTTGTAGTGGGGTATGTCGAGGAGTGAAGTTAAAGTTTCAAGGCATCGAAGTGACTCAGGATTTGTTCCTCTTCACTCTCGGAGGGGCTGACGTGGTCTTAGGGGTGGAATGGTTACAAGAGTTGGGCACGGTTAAGGCCAATTTCCGTGAGCTCACTCTCAGTTTCAAGCAACAAGGACGACAGGTGTTGATCAGAGCTGAACCTGAGTTGTCGGTGGTGGAGGCTTCTCTTAAAACGGTGATGAAAGCTATTAATAATGATGACACTGGGTTTATTCTTCATCCAAATTGGGGGTCCTTTTCCGTCCCCATGGCTCAAGATGGGTGGGAAGAGCTGGAGTTTCTGTTGAGTGAATATGAAGATGTCTTCGCGGTTCCTTCGGGCCTCCCTCCTATACGTAACAGAGACCACGCGATAATTCTGAAGCCTGGAAGTGAGATTCCCAATATCCGTCCTTACAGGTACCCATTCTATCAAAAAGATGAGATTGAAAAAAATGTTGATGAAATGTTAAGCTCTGGCATGATTCGACCTAGTGTGAGTCCTTATTCTAGTCCTGCTATTTTGGTAAAAAAAAGGACAATAGTTGGAGGGTTTGTGTTGATTATAGGAAATTAAATAAAATGACTGTTCCTGACAAATTTCCTATGCCAGTAATTGATGAACTAATTGATGAGATTGGGGCTGCTTGCTTGTTTTCTAAGTTAGACTTGAAGTCTGGGTTCAATCAAATTCGGATGCGTGAGGAGGATATTGAGAAAACCGCGTTCAGAACACATCAAGGCCATTACGAGTACCTTGTAATGGCATTTGGGCTAACAAATGCCCCGTCCACATTCCAATCTTTGATGAATGAAGTCCTGAAACCGTTTCTTCGTAAATTTGTTTTGGTATTCTTCGATGACATTCTGATTTATAGTTCTTCTAAAGTGGTTCATGTCCAGCATCTGCGCACTGTTCTGGAAGTGTTGCGTAGAGAGCAGTTGTATGCTAACCGAAAGAAATGTACGTTTGGGCAACCGCGGGTTGAATATCTAGGCCACATCATCAGTTCTGAGGGGGTAGCAGCAGATCCGGCTAAAACGAAGGCTATGCATGATTGGCCTACTCCAACTACTATCAAAGGGCTGAGGGGATTTCTTGGCCTAACCGGGTATTATAGAAAATTTGTCAAAGGATATGGGATGCTGGCCAAACCTCTGACAGATCTTTTAAAGAAGGATGCTTTCGATTGGAGTGCAGATGCTCAAGTGGCCTTTGACCAATTAAAAAGTATCATGTGTAAGTTACCTACTCTAGCTTTACCTGATTTTTCTAAACAATTTACTGTGGTAACAGATGCCTCTGGCACGGGAATTGGGGCTGCTCTTATGCAAGAAGGGAGGCCTCTAGCTTTTATTAGCCAAGGTTTTTCCAAAATTGCACAAGGAAAATCGGTCTACGAAAAAGAACTTATGGCACTCGTGTTTGCCGTGCAAAGGTGGCGACACTATCTTTTGGGGAGGCATTTTGTGATCAAAACAGATCAGAAAAGCCTCAAATTTCTCATGGATCAACGAGTGTTGGGTGAGGATCAACAAAAATGGACTTCCAAGCTCTTGGGCTTCGATTTCGAAGTCCAATATCATCCGGGGAAAGAGAATGTTGTGGCCGACGCCCTTTCACGTAGGGGACAATTTCATTCCCTATCAATTGTTGGCTTGCCCCTACTGGAACATATTGAACTGGAACAAGGGACAGATGCTAAACTCAGAAAAATCATGTTGGAGTTAATGGAAAATTCCTCCTGTCATTCCGGTTTCCTGATTTCTAATGGGAAATTGACTTATCATGGCAAGCTTGTCCTTCCAAGGGGTTCTAAGTACATACCAGTTTTACTTAAGGAATTTCATGATACTCCAACAGGGGGTCACTCGGGATTCTTTTGCACTTTTAAACGTATATCAAACTTGGTTTACTGGGAAGGCATGAGGCGAGATATCCAGCGTTATGTGGCTGGTTGTGTCATCTGTCAGCAATGTAAAGCTTCTAATTTGACTCCGGCGGGTCTGTTACAGCCTCTCCCCATTCCAACACAGGTTTGGTCCAATATCTCTCTTGATTTTGTAGGAGGGTTGCCTAAAGCTTTTGGGGTGGATACTGTTTTGGTGGTGGTGGACCGCCTGACTAAATATAGCCATTTTATCCCTTTACATCATCCTTATAGTGCACAGGATGTGGCTACGATTTTTATCCAAAATATTGTCAAACTACATGGTTTTCCTTTGACCATAGTATCCGATCGGGATCGTGTATTCCTTAGCAATTTTTGGTCGGAAATGTTTAAACAGGCTGGTACATCTTTAAAATATAGTTCGGCTTACCATCCCCAATCCAATGGCCAAACAGAAATAGTGAACAAATGTTTAGAGACCTATCTCAGGTGTTTTTGCCTCTCACGGCCTCGGCAGTGGCCTAAGTGGCTTCATTGGGCTGAGTATTGGTATAATACCACTTACAAGTCCTCCACTGGAGTATCTCCTTTTAAGGCTTTATATGGCTGTGAACCTCCTTCCTTATTCCGAGTTGGGCATTCGGCCACAATGGTAGAGGTGGACCGAATGCTACAGGATAGAGACGCCATTCTGGAAGAACTTAGGCAACAATTGACCAAGGCCCAAAATCGCATGAAAGTTCAAGCGGATAAGCAGAGGCGAGATGTCCAATTGGAAGTTGACGATATGGTGTATCTCAAGCTCCAGCCATATCGACTTAAGTCTTTGGCTCGGCGGGTGAATGAAAAACTCAGCCCCCGTTTTTATGGGCCTTACCGGGTACTTGCAAAAATTGGTTCAGCAGCTTACCAACTCGAACTACCTCCTACTTGCCTTATACATCCAGTTTTTCATGTTTCCCTGTTAAAGAAAGCTTTGTCTCCTGTTGAGCTGGCTAAAACTCAGCCTCTTCCTCACATTTTGACTGAGGATTTTGAGTTAATGGTAGAACCAGCGGAGGTGCTACAGTGGCGCAGGACAGCAGGGGGGGCTGTTGAAGTATTGATCCATTGGAAGGACCTTCCGTCTTTTGAAGATTCTTGGGAGGACTCTTACATGCTCAACAATCAATTTCCTTGGTTTAACCTTGGGGACAAGGTTGGTTTGTTGGGGGGAAGTATTGATACAAATCCTCCAAAACTGAAGACTTATCATAGACAACGTTACAGGGAATCACACCCTGTCAACTTGGCAAGGGATGCACCACCTGAGGGCATTAGTGTAATTAAGGGCATGGGTGTAACAAACTTGTCAAAAGGAAATGACTCAACAGCAACGGTTAGTGCCTAACCGTGCCTTGCATGCCTTGCATGCTTGCGGTTATAAAAGGGTAAGAGGAAGCTGAACAGGGCATCTTTTTGGGCAGTAAGAATTTGGATCTTTGGGAGAGATCAGGGGCTCTCCAATACCCCTGAATCTATCTTTCTTTTCCTTATCTTGTATTTCTGTAATTTGGAAGTTTATAGGAGAAATATTGTCTTGGAGTCCTCATGTAATTTGACTGTTGAGTGTTGAATTAATACAATTGTCTTTGTTTCCTTTCTATTTTGGAAATTGCTGTTGGAATTGTTACAGAGTGCTTTAGATCTTTGCATAAAAGTCTCAGTGAAGAGAACTTGCAAAAGTTTAGATTGGCGAGAAAAAATGCAAAGAAAGCAGTGCGAGAAGCTAGGGGCAAGGTTTTCGACGAGTTGTATAAAAATCTTGGGAGCAAGGATGGTGAAAGAGGTATTTATAAACTTGCAAAGATAAGGGATAAGAAAAGTAAAGACCTCACCCAAGTTAGATGCATCAAGGATGAAAATCAAAAACTTCTGATGAGAGATGAAGATGTAAATGAAAGATGGTTGAACTACTTTAACAAGCTGTTTAATGGGGATGGAGATACAAGCAAGGTAAACTTGGAGGACGCGTATGATGATATGAATAGAAGATTTGTACGCAGAATTAATACACATGAAGTTAAGGAGGCTTTAAAGAGGATGAAGACTAATAAAGCCTCGGGGCCTGATGGTGTCCCTATTGAAGTGTGGAGAGGCCTAGGAGATGTGGCAATAAAATGGTTGACCAGTCTTTTTAATAAGATTCTCCAGACAAATAAGATGCCTGATGCTTGGAGGAAAAGTATGATTGTGCCTATCTACAAAAACAAGGGAGATATACAGAGTTGTTCAAACTATAGAGGCATTAAGCTAATGAGCCATACTATAAAGTTATGGGAGAGGGTTATTGAACATCGCTTGGGGAGAGATACCAAGGTTTCTGTAAATCAATTTGGATTTATGCCAGGAAGATGTACCATGGAAGCCATTTTCTTGATGCGACAACTTATGGAAAGATACCGAGAAAAGAAGAAGGACTTGCATATGGTGTTCATAGACCTTGAGAAAGCATACGATAGGGTTCCAAGGAAAGTTTTATGGTGGGTTCTGGAGAAGAAAAAAGTTCCATCAAAGTATGTAAAGGCAATCCAGGATATGTATGGTGGGGCTACTACATGTGTAAAAGCTTGTAACGGAACATCAAGTTATTTTCCTATCACGGTTGGTGTACACCAAGGGTCGGCTCTAAGTCCTTATCTTTTTGCCTTAGTTATGGATGAACTAACAAAAGATATTCAAGAGGAAGTGCCATGGTGTATGCTTTTTGCAGACGATATTGTGCTTATTGATGAGAGCAAGGAGGGTATTAATAGAAAACTTGAATTGTGGAGAAGCACATTGGAATCCAAAGGATTCACATTAAGTCGAAGCAAGACTGAATATCTGAAGTGTGAGTTTTCTCTGGTACGAGATGGGGACCAAGAGCCCGTGCATTTAATTAGTCAAGAGGTACCCAAAAAAGATGCTTTTAAATACTTGGGCTCCATTTTACAAAAAGGTAGAGAGATTGATGAGGATGTAAATCATAGAATCAGAGCAGGGTGGATGAAATGGCGCAATGCATCTGGGTTTTTGTGTGACCGCAAAATCCCCCTTAAGTTAAAAGAAAAATTCTATAAAACGGCAGTAAGACCGGCAATGCTATATGGAGCGGAATGCTAGCCAGCACATAGGTAACATGAGCATAAGATGGGAGTAGCAGAGATGAGGATGTTAAGGTGGATGTGTGGTTACACAAAGATGGATAAGATAAGAAATGAAGATATTCGACGAAAGGTCGGAGTAGTACCGGTTGCCAAAAAGATGAGAGAACATAGATTGAGGTGGTTTGGGCACGTGATGAGAAGGCCCCTGGATGCTCTTGTAAGAACAGAAGTTTGTTACCAAGAGCTCAACACAAAAAGAGGCAGAGGTCAGCCGAAACTTACTTGGGGGAGGTAGTAAAACAAGATTTAATTGAGTAGGATATTGGCGGACGATATGTCTTAGAACGGAATGGAGAAAAGCTATAAGTATGGTGGAGGGTTAGACCCGTGGTTATTCCTATGTTCCAGATGGTCCCTTTTTAGTCCTTTTCCCCTTCATTTCCCCCATTTCTTCTTGTCCCTTTCTTTTTCACTTTTATTTATATATATATATATATATATATATTTATTTATTTATTTTTATTTTTTTCTACAATTTTATATCTTTCATGTGGGTTCATTTACCACCGACCCCAATTAATTTGGGATAAAGGTGATGTTGATGTTGATGTTGATAAACACATACCGAGGTTGTCAAAAGCAAATTTCCACTAAAAAACGCTTGAGCTAGGTAAAAGAGAAGCATAAAAACAAAACAACAAAGTGCAGAGATGTACATATTATATAACATCAACATCACCATTACATAAACCAGTTGGGGTCGGAGGTCTATAAACCCAATTAAAATAAAGAACATAATGCCAGAAAAGAAATAAAAAGAAAGACAAAATAAATACATTAATAAATAAAGGGAAAAGTGTTTCTCCTGGGAGATAAAGTTTTCTCCTGCAACCCCAAAACAACGTCGCTTTATGGTTTGGGAATTTTGCTTATCTCTCGCAGCATAATTTTTCTCAAAACACCCTACATTTTTTCTCCAAACCCAAAACAAAGTTGTTTTGAGGTTGCAAGAAATAACTTCATCTCTACACCCGAAAATAAATATAGGAAAAAGGACTAAAAAAGGCAGTCTGGAACACAGGAAAAAAGTTATCCCTCCATAATGCTAAAATATAAATATGATATATTAATATTCTTATTCAAATTTATGTACTAAAATCAAATTTCATAAACTCACAATTTCTGCACATAATAATCGGTAAGGAAAAGAAAATTAGAAATCAAAATATATGAAAAAAATCCCCAAATCAAAACGAATCTCACTCCAAAATGAAAAATCACTCTTGCTGACTGTATTCGCCTCCACTCAACTCATTCTTGCCGCCAGCGTGATTTGATGCTGCTTTTGTTCTTGCTGGTTCAAAGCTTATGATTTCTAATGCTTCAAGATTTTGATACAGCAGCTATGTTTCAGACTTTATGATGCCTTAACCGGGTTGCTTTTGTTGCCAAAATTGAGTAAATGACCACAAGCACAGTAAAACTCAATAAAAGCCCATAACATCAAATCCATTTACCCTTAAAAGTTAAAACATAGAAGCATATATAGGTAAGGCACTGAAGGGTAAAAAGTAAACTAATTTTAAAAGGTTTATTCCTTACCTAACATCTAATGTGCATCCATATTTTCCATCTATGAAAGCACCATGATAAAGACTGACATTTTGGATAAAGATTAGCGATCAAAATGGAAATGAATGAGAATAAGCCAACAGTAAAATGTAAAGTAAATGATCCTTCAGAAACCAAAATCAACAAAAAAAAGGAGCCCAGTCCTCCCAGCAAAAGATGAATTGGATGCGCAGTTGCCCAAAATAAGAATAGAGGAAATAACAAGTGAAGAAGAGATTTAAATAACAAAAGCTTTTGCAACCTCATACTGTATTAAAGATCAGGAGAACTTTCACATAAGAAAACAACTAAAAGCAAATGAATACATTACTGTATAGTGTATATAATGTTAAAACAAAAAGGCATATACTATTCAAAATTCAATAGCTCAACCCTAACAAAAAGGCATAGATAAACTCCATTGTCTAACATAATGCTCCAAGAAAAATATGGACAGCTCATAGCTATGAAATGTGACCCAACATAGGGATACAAATCCAAACAGGCAAAAAATGATAAGGAGGAAGAACACCATACTGTATAGTGTATAATGTTTGCACAAATTATAAGTTAGACACTATAAGGAAATCCCAGTAAAGCAAAATAAAAATTTAAGAAAAAGAGATTGCAATGACATTCTAGAAAATTTGCAAAACAAAAATGTCAGAATGAGCAAAACCCCAATGCACAAAGCTCCCCAATTTTTTGCAAAAGGTAAGGATAAGGGTCCATTGCAAGTAGCCTTCTTCCCCAATACATTTTTTGGAAAGAAGACTAAAACCCATGACTTTCAGGTCACATAGAAGAGGCTTACCCTCAAAACCCCAATGGTGGAAGAAAAAAGAAAAAGAAAACCCATTTGAAATCTCATAAAAAGGAAAAGTGGTTTGATTTTCTCATGCCGCACGAAAATTCAATTTTCATGTTTTGACTCAACAAGTGGTAGACCCATATTTATTATAAAATGAAAAAAGAACCGAAAAATTTTGCACGCAAATCGAAGAATCAAGCATGAGAATTCAGAAAATGTTTTCCGAAAGGAAAAACCATACAACCAAAACGTTTCATGAAACTTGACTTTCAAACAAACCCAACAGGTGTGAAGTGAACCAAAATATGAGAAGTCAAAGGGAAGATCACCCACATAATGTCCACCCGAAACTCTACAAGTTGAAATCATACTCAAGTTCATATATAACAAACAGAGCTAATGCATGCCAAAACAAAGTTTTTTTATAAAAAAAAAAAAAACAACAACAACAACAATAACAACCGAGTTTCGAAAAAAGTAGGTCGAATCGAAATACACGAGATTTGAGGTCACAGGAGATGGAGAGAGAAGAGGTTAAAGCACAATCTTACCAAAATGAGGTAGCACTTGAAGGATAGAGGAAGGTCTCGCTGTGTTTCAAAATGGCAAGCGACTCTTTCTTTTCCACTATTTGTAATGAGAGGGAAGCCAAAAGGGCATTTCTTTTTGAGTATTAAAATTTCAGTGTAGTCTTTTTTTTTTTTTTCTTTTTTGGAAATTATTATAATCTTTTCTTGGGTCCGATATACATTGTATTTGGCAAAAAAATTCCAAAGAATATGACACTTATAAATTTTATAATTATTTTTTATTTTTTATATTTTGATATTATTTAATTAGTTAAAACTAAAGAAAATAATTATTTTATTATTTTATATAAGTGGAAAAAGTATCTAATGTTACTTTAGACAACTTTGTCTAATGTTCATCGAAATGATGTCGTTTTGGGTTAAAAAACTAGAATGATAAAGACTATTATAATCCTAAAATAAATTAAAATTACAAAAATACCAAGATTTCAATTCAAAATGACGTCGTTTCAATGAACATTAGATAAAATTATCTAAAATAACTTTCGAAAAAAACAAATCTCATATATAAAGATACTAATTAAAAAATAAAGGATACGAATCAATAATAATTCATAATCAATAATGTCCGGTTATTATCACTATGATTAATTTTTTTTAAAAATAAGAAAAAAATAATGGTATTTATAAATAAGAAAATAATTATAATATTATTAAAGATATTAAAATAATATAATATGTACACAAATAGGTAATAATATAAACTCTTTTTATAAACGAACACATTAAAATTAAATTATTTAATATTATAATAATTTTAAGAAAAATGGTTCACATCAAACTTAAAGAAAATTAATCATCAAAATCATTTATTTGAGAGCAAAGGCTACTTGAGTTGTAATTATAAACTAAAATCATATAACCAAGTAGATTACCAAAAAAAAAATTCATATAATCAAGTATCGCACATGACTTTATATTCATGTCAATCACAATTCTTTAATAATATAATTATAAATAGATTATATAATATAACAACTTTGATCACACAAAATGTGGAAACATGCAAATTGAATGAACACATATTTGGACTTTTTGAAAATAGCCTTTTTTTTTTTTTGATAAACATTGAAAATAGCCTCTCTCTTTTTTGATAAACATTGAAAATAGCCTTTAACTAATAAAAAAATTATTATCTTACTCTCGTTTATAAACTATTTTCAAAAATTTAACCTTCTCAACAAACATAACATCAATATATCCCTGGTTGATCGTTGACCACCCGTTATTCGAGAAAAAAATTATTTACCTAGGTACACACCGGTTACCCTAGTACATATCTTTATTTACCCTGGTACACACCCGGTTACCCTGGTACATATCCTTATTTACCCCGGTACACACTAGGTAGGGGTGTTCGCGGTCTGGATTGGATCGGTTTTGGAAGTAAAAATCATCCGATCTTCGGTTTGGATTTTTTTCAAATCCGATCCGATCCAATTCAAAAAAAATTCAGTTTGGATTGGATCGATTTTCGATTTTTTGAAAACTCTAAAATTTGTTTCATGTTTATTGTGCAAATAACATCTTTTGTATATATTGGCTTTGTGAAAAAGAATTAAATACAAAAGCATCATTGAACGATAATATAATTTTTTTTTTTTGCAATAAGATATGAAGCTTTACATAAATGAATTTTTGTTATTGAGATGTGACTAGATTTTTTCTTCGGTTTAGAAATTTTTAGGCTATCATTGGGGAAAGACCCAAGTAGGTAGAGGAAAATTAATATATTTGATCGGTTTGGATTAGATCGGTTTTTTCAATCAATCCGAAAACCGATCCAATCCAATTAAAATTTGTGATTTTTTTTCGGTTTTCGATTTTTCAGTTTTCGGTTTATTCGATTTTACGGTTCGATTACTGCGGTTTGAATCAGTTTGGATCGGTTGATAAACACCCCTAACACTGGGTTATTCTGGTACATATTCTTATTTACCATGGTACACATTCAGTTCCTCTGATACATATCCTTATTTCCAAGTCCAACCATGAATCAAACTCAAAAGACAAACAATAAATTGTAAAGTAATAATAGGAATATGGTAGAACCAAAAGACAACAAAATGTAAAACATACATATTAATGTACAATCCAATGGCCATCTCACATAACCAAATTACCAAAAAAGCAGTGTTAACCCCAACATTTTGAAAATTTCGAAAATTATATTTTATAAATACATAATTTAACTCTTATTCACAAAAAATTATGGATATGCAATGATGTCTTTATGCCTTATAAACGAGGGACTCAATGTGCATACCTCACTAACATTCTCTCTAGCTAAAGCGGATGTTTTCTTGACAAATTTTCCATACAAATTACAAACACATTTAACCACGTTTTCTTCATTGATGGATTTGAGTTGAATTCACAGTTGGACTTGGAAAATAAGGATATGTATCAGAGTAACTGGGTGTGTACCAGGATAAACAAGGATATGTACCAGGTGTGTACCAAGATAAATAAGGATATGTACCAGGGTAACCAGGTGTGTACCCGGGTAAATAATTTTCTACCAGGGTAACCGGGTGGTCAACGGTCGAACAGGGTAGATTGTGTTATATTTGTTGAGAAGGTTAAAATTTTAAAACAGTTTATAAATGAGGGCAAGATGGTAATTTTTCATTAGTCAAAGGCTACAATGGTCAAAAAGCCCACATATTTGTATTAGTGTCTGATGTGCCTCTGGCAAGTGTAGTTTTTTGTGTTAAAATTGATAAGAATTGATTCATAAAAGAGCAACTTATATTTATATTTGCTAATTATATTGATTCTTTATTTTCAATTATACTTCTCACCTATTGGTTGTATTTATACAAGTAAAAGGAGTGAAAACTACAAATTATAAAAGAGTGTTGATGCAAGTCCATAATTACATAAGCATGGCGCGGACCGGCACCACACTGGCGCGAACCCGCTCCAGTTTACAAATTCTGCATCTGAGGCTACCACATGGCGCCACCTAACGCCAACATGGCGCCTCCTAGCACCAAAAGTGGCGCAAGGCAGTGCCCAAATTATCCAGCATCATGGCGCCTTGTAGCGCCCAATTGCAAGGAAAAGTGGCGCTACTAGGCGCCACAAGGAGAAAGAAGTGGCGCTAAGTAGCGCCCCTATGGCGCCTACTGGCGCCGTTTTACGAACATCGAGTTCCGACTTTTCAAATCAAGCAATAGCGTGGCGCTGACTTGCGCCAACCCGGCGCCAACTGGCGCCGGTTTGCGGGATGGATGTACCGTGTTTCTGAGGGGCATTTTTGGAAAGAAAAGAAACATATTATAAAGGTCACACACAGACATTCGGAGGCAGATCTGGATTTGGAGAGGAAAGGAGGCAGAGGAGTTCTTCGCGTTCTTCGTTCTTCATCTCCTTCCTGTATTTTCTTTATCTTTGATTTTAATTCATGTTGAATTTTAGATCAGCAATCATGATGTTGATTGGCTAGATCTCTTTATTGTAGTTAGGGTCACGATCCATATGTGAACCCTTGATACGAAGGATTGGTTTATGGTTTTTGATTTATATAATTATCTTTATCATTACTCTGCGCGAATTTGATATCTTCTTTGTTAGAATTGATCAATCTGATAGTTGGAGATATTCTGAGGATCAATTCCCTAGATAGGAATATTGGGGTTCTGATCTCGAAAGGGGGTGAGATAACAATCGGTATGCGTGCTAGGAATAGACGTTTATCTGATTGCTGATGCTTAAATTATCGCGTTCATTGCTTGATCCCATGAGAAACATTACAAGGAATTGGGGTTCCTCATGGGATTAAAGGGTTAACCTTGCAAGGAAGTGAGAGTTAACTATTAAATCTTTTTTAGATGATAATTTATCTAAATGATTGTATAAATGATTATTGTAAATCAATTCGGAGTAAAAAGCGAGGATCATTGGTGAATGAATCCTGGCTACAATGTTTTTCTTATCCTTTTTACAAATCAATTCCCATTTTTATTATTTTATTTCTCAAAACAAAAATACAAAAATAAGTCTTTTATTTTCAGATTTCAATTTCCATCAAATTGACAATATTTGTCACAATCTTATTTGAATTCTTTCAATCTTTAAGAAAATTTTTAATTGATATTAGATCCCAATCCCTGTGGAGACGAACTTTTCTTATCACTTTATTACTTGTGCGATCGGTATACTTGCCGGAGAGCATCAGTGTCATGCGAATCAAATTAATATTTTTTATATTTCCTTTATTTTCTTATATTTCCTCTCCTCTCTTGACTCAAAATTCATGTATTAGTGTAATTATTCCTAAATCCCCCAAGGACAAAACACAAAGGTGATTCACAAGATTTAATAAGAGTGATTTGTCCATTAAATATTAAAAGATATTTTTTTTCCCAAAAAAAAAAATGTCCATTCAAAATATTGATATTATTTAGATTTTAAATATTAGAAAAACTTTAGTAATATCATGTGTACTTTAGAATAAAAAATACCCCTAAGAAACATCTTCTTTCCAAAATGACATATTTATGCCAACATTGTAATTGCACAAGAGCTAATTCATAGCATGCACAATATGAAAGGTCACAAATTTTTTATGACTACTAACTTACTAAGGCTCATTTGATGCACAGAATAAAATAAGAACATATAAGATAAGAAAGTAGGACAAGGATAAGAAAGGACAATATCTAATTCATATCATGTCATGTGATTCATGTGCTCACTAGATTAGCAATATGATATAATTATGTTATCCTATCATATGTTTCAGGTGAAACAAATATAATCAAGATATGATATTGGTGGACTAAAATATCCTTTATAACAAAATATCATATAATTTAAAAAATAATAATTTTTTTTACAATTCTAAAAATTAATTTTAAACCATATATTTTAAATTAGTTTTCTTTCTATAATAGCAAGGAAATTTACCCTTCTTACATCAGAACCTATCGTCTTCCATATCGTACTTACATTATTCAAAAATCACGTTTCATTTAATAACTAACTTATGTATCATTCAAAAATCATGTTCTATGTTTCATTCAAAAATAATGTTTCAAAAAGGCATTGAGATTTATGGTTCTTTCGTTCCCGAGCAAAGTTCTTACCATAAAGAATTAATGATTGCCAATAACATGTTATAATAGCCCATATAATTAAATTATATTAATTAAAAATTAATGTGTATTTAGAGGGTTAATCAGGTGAAAGTCTAAATTAGAGTTAAATAACATTTTAGAGTAAAAGTGTAAATAATAAATGTGTGCATATTAAAATGCAAGTTATGCATAGTAGGTGAGATCCAAAATAATTGAGTGTGTGGAATACCCACTTGAATCCATAAATTTAAAAGAATTTATGTGAATGGTCTTAATGGTGGAATGGTAAAATGAATGTGGAGTGGAGGGTAAATTAGGTATTTCACCCAAAAGATATTTCTAAATACCATGGCCAACTCTTTCTTCATATTTTTCATTTTCCCAACTCTCTCCCCCTCTTTCCTTTTCCTCTGATCGTTGTCCCTCCCCTCTCATTCACCTCCATTGTTGCTTTCTTCCTTCTTCAAGCTTGACGCTTGAGACCACTACTTATAATTGATACCATCATAGAGACCCAAAGCTCCTAACACCAAAACTTGAATCAAGAAGAAACCCACTTAACCTTGTGACCTACTTTTGTATACCACCTAGGGTGGAAGCAAGGAAGAGGCTTTCTCCACGATTGGAGCTTGAAAGTTGTGATTCTTTAAGCCTTTGATTAGTGAAAGGTGAGCTGGGTTAGTTTTACCTTAAGTTTCCATGGATTTCCTAGGTTGAGGTTAGGTTTCATGGGAAATATCGGGGATTTCAAAATTTATACATAAATATGGTAAGATTGATGCTTGGAATTTGTGGTTTGTTGTAGAGGTGTGACTGGTTGTGTTGAAAGTGGAGTTAAACAACCATTGAGCCATCCTTGAGCTAAGGTTTCGGTTCTTGAGACTTCCAATAATTGTTAAGCAACTAAACCTAAGTTCTCGATGATATTATAGACATTGAATGATAGTTATGTTATCTTGTATTTGTTGTTGATGGAAATCCACCTTGTGAATAGGTTGGATTAATGTAGATTGCTTAATATTGAGTTGTTTGGCCAAGAAGAGTTAGAGGATAAAGTCTTGAAAGGTAAACTCTTGAACCTTAAAAATGTTAGGTATTAATATAATTAATAGTCAAAATTGAGAGTGTAACCTACACAAAGTAAAATGATATTGTCTCATGTATAATATATGATATTAGTGTTTCTCATATTATACGAGATATTTTATCTCCTGCACATACATAAAACTATGTGGGGCCCATTTTTTTCGCTTCACATGGCTTCATATGGACTTCACACACTTTTATATGTGTGTAGGAAATAAAATTATCTCCTAAATCTATTTTTCTCTTCTCTTTTGTGTGTACCAAACCAAACCCTATCTCTCACTTTGCCTCTATTGATTTTTCTATTTGCTGGATGAGTTATTCCTAAACTTACGCTCCCCAACAGGTATCGTTCTCCCTCTCCAATCCCCATTTCTTTTCTTCCTCATGTTTTAATTTCTATGTTTTCCTTTAAAATAAATATTTCGTTTTCCTTTCTATTTATTTATTTATTGATTATTTGGAAGGGAACAATAATATCATGGTTCAAAGATGTTACCGGCGTATGCTCCCAGAGCTATTTTGAAGTCTCATTTATATCAAGATTCAGCTTCTGTTCGTCAAACATTTACCAATAATGTTAATTTCGTAAGTTGTAATCCTTCTTTTCCTAAACCTTTTGGTAGTCTTTGTAGTAATTTATTTCATAGTTCCTCCTTCTTTGGGATATATGATAGATACACTGAGAATGCTGGGTGCGTACTGATAAATACACTGATGCCTTTATCATCCTTCGTTTGTGTTCTATCCTAGGGGTTGGACAGGCTGAGGCTTCTATGCCGATTTAATAATTCTAATATACAATTATGTTTCTATATACTTTATGGTAAAAGAGCAGAGTTAAAATAAAAGGATTGTAACTACAGCATTTATGTGTGGCACCTATAGACTGCAAAGGCAATTTGGTTTGGCTATACTTTTATGTGAAAATTATAAACAATGAAAATTGTATAGATATAAATGTCCCGTGAAATGGGATTCTCAACTTGAATCTGTTAGGCCATACTAGTAAGGAGTTGACTCCAGTAAATGATATAAGGGGATATAACCGTTAAGTACGAGTACATTATACTATTGTCATTTTCTTAGATAAACACATATTTTTCATAGTCATACCTAGAATACATGAACAAATGAAGTCAGAATCGAGTTGTCTGTGATCCTGTGAAAGATAAGTGTTCGCACAAGTGTGTTTGCCTCCCCATCAAGTAACAATCCACATATCTTGTTATCTTGGTAACATTGCTTGCACCCTCCAAGGACATCCTTCAACATGATTAACACATTTTATGAGAAGCTTGTTTTTTTTTTTGCTTTCCTCCACTCAGCAGTGTGATAATTCTTCATAAAATAACACTTGATTGCCTTTTGTACCAATTCCTTACTTTTAAATCCTTGATTAACATATAATTCATCCCCCATTTGCTAAGTACCATCGTTCCCCCCGTCAATAATCAGTTCTTGATCTGGGTGTTCCCAATTAATATAAGTATAGTGCGGACTCACATTCCAGAATGGAGTATTAGTTTGACATACACATACTAACACTCTATCACATTCAAGTAACACATGAATATAACATGTAAAATACAATAATCAGAAAGTTAATTAACTAACCAGTCGGGACAACAATTTTGACATTATTGGTGTTCACATCACAATCAGAGTAACTACCCTCAAATAAACTTCTTCATTTACATCTTCATCAAAGTCACTACCCTCAGGAGGAACTTCTTCATATACATCTTCATTAGAGGCACCCAAATTAACATCCACGTAAACCGCATTGTCTTCCTCTTCCACAACGGTATTCTGCCAGTGATGTGATGGAGCATCAGAATGGCAAATTTAGAACAAATGACTCAACCGGCAACGAAAAACTACCTGCACAAGCAATGTCGGCATACAACTCAAGCATCGTGAACATAAGAAATTAATTATTATTTAAAATCTGTGTATGTTTTTTTTTTTTTTTTTTGGTAAGAAAATCTCTATATGTTAATTATACATGCTTACTTATGTTATTAGGATAACACAAAATAATTAATTTCAAAAATTCTAACAACTATTTCTAGTTAAAAGAAATCATAAATATTTACAAATTAATTATTTCAAATCATATTATTAAAATATTAAACACTACTTTCCAATGACTAATTATTATGACAATTATATAAAGGGAAAAATGTTTATCCTTTTAAATGACACAACTTATATCCTTTCACTCTCACAAAGAGGTGGGACCCACATTTTTTTTTTGTCAACTCTCTCTCCTCCTTTATCTATCTCTTAAAATGACACAACTTTACATCCTTTAAAATGATACACATTTTACTCTTATATAAATATAATTAATTGCACACATGCTTGTGTTAGTAAAAAAAAAAAACTAGTTTATTAGATTACCAAAAACAAAAAAACTAGCATATTCTTAATATTATTATGTCAAATATCTAAAATAAGTAAAAAAGTTAAATGGTTTTAATTAATTAATAAAATGAAAACGATGTTAACTTACTTGCCTTAGTATGCTCTTCAAATGAAAAAAAAAAACAAAGAAAGAGAAAATGTTGCAAATGGAAAAAAAGAGAGATACAAGAATGTTCACGAATCTAAAATTTTGAAAGCGAGAACATAGAGATAAAAAATAGGATAATGTGGAGCTCGGACGATTGGGGTTGTGCCACTTGACATATCTTCCGAGTTTCGGGGGTGGGGGCACTCAAAAATTTAAAATATAAAATTTTTAAATGAGCACCAGGAATGTGCGACATTAAGTAATAAAAGAAATAGTGCTGACGATGGTGGGTGCCGCATTGTGTCCAAAAATAAATAAATAAAATATCACATAAGCGCGGTAATTTGTGGGCGTTATTTAGAGTCGTTAGATCCCCCGCGACATTCAAAAACCCCAAACAATAATATCTCACAACCAAATAACAAATTAGTAAATTTAAACGAAAATAACTCAAAAAAAGAGCCCACACATTCTACTTCACTGCCTATTGGCGAGGCCAGGTAGGAATAAGATAGTTTCTGTGGCTCTTCATTCCTTATGTACCCTCGCACTCAGTTTTCCTTATATGTGTGCTCTCTACAAAGCGACGTGTCCTATGGTGCAAACCACATTGTTGTTTCGGTTCACTTTCTTCTCTGTCTCTCTCTCTCTGAAATCAGAAGGGGATTTTCATGAAACAGAAAAACCCTAAGATTGGTCCTGGGATTCCAGCCTAAAGATTCCGTATAACTGCATGTTCCACCGGGTTCCTGAACCAGGTAATGACGAATTTCTTGGATTGTGAATGACCATAAACTCTCAGTGCTTCCTGTGAATCTTTTTACGGGTGATTTTATCAATTATACTCGAGTGCAAATGTTAAAGACTTAGTGGAAATATTGATTTTAAGAGTAGTTGATATTTTTTTGTTGCCTGCTTTTTGGTAGTGTTGATGTTTGTTATAAGAATATGAGGTGCTGAATTTGATTCTTGAACTATGTGATGATGGATATTGTGTTAATTGGAAGTAATTCCTTATGTTCTTAGTGATAATTGGGAAATAAAGTTTCATATGGAATTATAAGAGATGTATTCCATAGTCCTTTATTTTATTTTTTTAATTATTTCATTTAACTTTGATGTTTGAAGTTAGAATATGAATAGGAATTCTTCTTGGTATGAATGCTTCATGGGTGTTTCTTTCCCATTTAATTTCTTAGTCATACTACTATAGAATTAGAACACAGAACTCAGGGTTTTCCCCATTAATAAGAAGGGATTTTAGTTTCTTCGTCAATCTACTATGTGTTCCATTTGATTATTTTACAACATAATTTTATGTGTCTCAATACATTGCTTTGTTACTTCTCTATAATTTTTCTTGTTCACCTTTTTAGACGGTTGCTGTATGTTCAATATCATTTGTCATCTGTTTTTCACAGATAATAGTTTCTTTTTCATATCTATGAGGCATCAGTGTTTGTAAATTGATTAAATTTTATGAGTAATACTTGTTGCTATGATGGCAGGAAAGGAGGAAAGGAACTAGTATGCCCCTCTTTCTTCCATATCAAATCAAGGACAAATCCTGATTCTAGGGTTTTGCATAGGGTTCTGAGTTCTATCGTCCTTCTTCTTACCCGTCTTTTTTAAATTATTCCCCATGAACCCTATGCAAAACAGCGGCACCACAAAATCCACATCAAAACTACCCCGAAGGGCAAAAAGCAAAAAGAAGAAGGATTCAAGAGTAAATGATGCTCAAGTAGCTGCTACCCCATCAGAATTCTCATTTGCTATATCCAAAATTGCAGTTGCTCAGATCTGTCAGTCAGTTGGTTATAAAAGGTCCAAATGTGATGCTCTTGAAACCTTAACTAATGTCTCAACAAAATATCTCCAAGCCATTGCGAGATCAGCTGCCTCATTTGCTATTGCCTCGAATCGTTCTGATTCAAACCTCTTTGATTTCATCAATGGCATTCATGATCTGCGCTCTGTTCAAGGATTTCCTGGTGGTTCAGAGTTGCACAAAAGTAACCTGCTGAGGTCTGCAGCTCTGAAAGAGATGATGAATTTTGTCAAACTCTCTAACGAAGTACCATTTGCCAAACCAATTCCAACAAATAATGTTTCTGTAAGCCAAAATCCGGAAACAACCATTGATTCTGGCACATCAATGTGTTGCTTTAAGAAAGCAAAAACACAATGTTTGCATGTACCAAGATGGCTCCCAGATTTTCCTAAGGAAAGCTTATATAAGAATTGTGATCAGGTTTTGGTTAAGGAGAGGAAATGTGGTGAGAAACTATGGGAACATTCACTTGCTGTGGAGTATTGCAGTGGTAATGTGGACGAAAACAGTGGCGTACTACTAAGCAATGACATTAATGGAAAAGAAAAGAAAGAGACAAGGATGGAGTTGGCAAAGGGAGGAGGAAGAGTGAAGTTTAAGATTGGAGGGGAGAAAGAGAAGCAGTTTGGATTGGGTGTGAATATGATGAATGGGGTTTGTAAAGGAAGGAAAAGAGTGTCTTGGAATCATGACAAAATAAATGATTGTATGGTTGAGGAAAATGAAGATGAAAGGAGTGCATTTAAGAGGAAAAAGACAGCATAATTGTTCTAGAGACTCTTCTTCATGGTGTGCTTGGAATGTGAAAGAAGAGATTGATATGAAAAATAAAAAAGTAAAAAAATTACCGCTTCCTATGGATCGAGAGTCGAACCCGTGCCTCAGACTTTGAGGATTGTACACGGCAACCACGAGAACGGTTCTAAATTGTTTTCTGTGTCTTCACTCTCTATCTATTATAAGTCTTAGATGGATATTTTATGGGTTATTTTATGGGTTATTGGACTTTTATAATTTAATTCTTTTGGGGCAAACAAAATTTAGGAACTGGATATGATATTTCGCAATTAAGAGAGGTTTACCTCTATTAGCGAATGTTTACCAATGAGACTCATTTGACCCAAAACTTTTGTTAGTGCAACTTAATCCTATTATGAGTGAATTTTATCTATAATATTCATTTTACAACAACTTTTATCTTAGTGCAAGTTAAGGTGCGTTTGGATAAGCTTCTTTAAAAGGTCTTTCCTGCTTACCAAAAAAAAAAGAAAAATGGCGTTTCCTTAATATATATTTTATCTTTTTTTTTTGTAAGCTATTTTTTTCTGGGTTATAAGAAAAGTACTAAATTATATTTTTTAATTATGTACCTATCTTTAAAATAATTTAGATACATTTTAATTAATAACATTAAAAAAAACACAGCCAAAGAGTCTTCAATCCTATTAATTAAGCTCTCTGCATCTACTTAATAAACTAAGATTTTGTCTTTTTAATAATTTCGTATAAAGTATTTGTTTAAAATGCTAACAAAATATTTATTTGTTGGGTTTAACTTAAATTTCATTGAAAATTGTTACCAATAGTTAGATTGGTAGATGTGAAAGATATGTAAAATACGTGTTTGGAAAGATACGTGAGAGATTTGAAAAATATGCAAGAGATTTGTTTTTAATACGAAATTATGAAATATGTGTGTTTGATTGCTTACAAAACCTTATACTAGGGAATTGATAAGGTTATGAAAATGAGTGTGAGAGTTCGTTTTGCAAGAAAGCCTATGGCTGATTTGTTTTAACAATAGATATGGCTTTTTTTCTTTTTCTTTTTAATGCATGCATGACTGATTGAATCACATTTGTTTGTGATGCTTTTTCTAATTATTAGTGTTCAATGCAAGAGGGATTACAATTGATATAGAATTTAAGTACCATATGTGTTTGCGAAGGAGACCGCAAGGAGCGGGAAATTACTATGCGTAAACGAAGAATTAAACTAGGGGTAAAATGTGTGTCATTTTAAAGGATGTAAGATTGTGTCATTTTAAGAGAGAGAAAGAGATAGATAAAGGAGGAGAGAGAGTTGACAAAAAAATAAAGGTGTGGGTCCCACCTCTTTGTGAGAGTAAAATGATATAAATTGTGTCATTTAAAAGGATAAATACTTTTCCCTTAAACTAATGAGGTGGTTTGTTTGGGTAATAAAACTAAAAAGTTAGGATTTTAGAAGTGTGTCTCTATGGGGCTTGACTCTATTTATAAAGAGAATTTACTTTCGTGAATACAACTCAATATCTCCTAGATTCTGTGGGACCAAAACAAAAAATATTTACATAAACATGTGAAAAAAGGGATGTGGTCTTCCCAATTAAGATTGAAGGGGATGATGTATATAATAAATCATTTTAATTAATACTAACAATAATACATACAGAGGTCTTGTATGAACTGTTTAAACACACAATTAGCCCTAATCAAATTGTTAGAAGAAAAAGTGAGAGATTTTAATCATTGATGAAAAGATCAACATTTGCACATTCATATGAAACTGTAAGTTTGTTAGAATCTACTTTGTTAATTTTATCATCAATAGTTAGCCTCTCTTCTTTTTTTTCTCCGTTTCTTTTGAAGTGAAATGTTTGCATGCGAGGAGCCAAAAGTTATATTTTAAAAGGGAAGTTGCAGAATGGCATTCCGGATTGAAAATTAAGGTTCATTCATCACATCTCAAAAGTTGATATATTTATTTTTTTTTGGTATAAAAAAGTTGATATTTTAACCTGGGGTCATCATCAACTTATTGCACCGGGTATACAGTGATGTTTCAAAAATAAAATTGACTAGGAAGAATTTAATGCCAAAGAAATTTATAAAAGAATCGTTGTTTTCTCGTGCTAAGTGAAATGTGGGAAAATCATTCAAACAAAGGATTAAATAGAAAACACCGGACAAATCGGCATCAAATGAAAAACAAAACTAATATGATTTGATTTTTCATGTCCAGTGTCTTCTACAAAATAGGGGATTTGAAAGGAGTGTCTTATGACCTATTTGTAAGGTATAGGACTTGGACTCCCACATTAATTATATGAAAAACTAATGTGGGGTTTATAAGGCCTTAGACACTCTCACTCTTTAAGCTAACTTTTGAAGTGGTGCATCATCAAGGTTCTTATCAAATGGTATTAGAATCTTCCACTATATCTCCCGATTGCAATCAAGCGGCGTGGGTAATGACGTCAGCATTGCACTGTTCATTCGGGTCTAGTAAAAGACTAGCGCAAAGTCAGCCCCCGTGGGCGCCGGGAGCGTGGTGGAATGTTAGGACCATTTGCAAGGTATGAGACTTGGACTCCCACATTAATTGTATGGAAAACTAATGTGTGTTTATAAGACCTTGAACATTCCACCCTTTGAGCTAGCTTTTATCAGAGTGTAACTATGATTCAACTCAAATCAAACCGTAAAATGTTAAAAATTTGATGTTAGAAATATACTTAAAAAACCGCTCATGTGACTTCACCAAATTGCTTAAACTTTTGGGAGAGTTGGTTTCTGAGATTTGAAGAGATACAAATTTCTGTTCATACCAATATTTACAAGCTAACAAAGAATATACATGAAAGCGTGAAACACCAACAAGGGCTCAAACAGAAGGGCTGGATCTGAGAACCCTCTCAAGCTTCTCAGCTTTAGTGTAATCCTTGTCAGTTAGCTGTCCAGAAGGAAAAGGTGTGATTTCCACAATGAGATGTGGAGTTGGAAGCTCATCAAAAAGAGCTCTTACATTGTTGCAACATACACTTTCTCCATGAGCACTTTCCCTCCGGATTTGGCAACCCTGCAATGGTTTATTAGCAACATATATGTCAAGCAGTTCTTGCATTAAACTACATCAAATTATGAGGAAAAAGAGAATAAAAAAAAATAAAGACAACCATTTGAAACACTGTTAAATAAAAATACAAACCTTGTGAGAGGCAGCATCAACAAAGTGGTCATCATCTGATAATAGAGATGCAATGGCTTTAAGAACTCGTTGCCCCTCAGACTTGGACCGGACTCTATAGTTCCTTCTAAGTGTACCCTTTCTTGTGGGATGCCATTTGCTCACATTTATCCCTCCATTAGCTCCTCCCTTTGCTGACCAAATAAAAAACGGAAACAAACATATACACATTGTTGATGAAAACATATCCTTTTGAAACAATAATGTCAATAATAGAAGAGAAAACATAATTAAATAAGGAAAGAGACTGGATTTGCATGCATTGAAAGTGTCAAGAATTATAGGTTTAGGGTTAGCAAAGACTGAAAAGAGAGAGAGAAGGCTAACAATAGCAAACAGAAAATGTGATAGATAAGATGTATGGTGTTCCAATACCCCCATCTAGTACTACTGTTTATACTATACTTGAATAATAGAATATTGTATATTGAATAAATTATGTGTTACAACATACAAGAGCTCTCTATTTAAAGAGACTAAAATACCTAATGGGCTAAGCCCACAAGATGTGGGACTATATACACTAAACTATTCTAACAACTACTCTAACACCTCCCCTAAAGCCGAAGCATATATATTGTAAGCACCTAGTTGCCACAAATGTATTCAACCTGAGGACCTCTAAGAGCTTTAGTGAAGGATGCGAGTTGATCATTAGAGTTGACAAATGCCGTTTTGATTTCTCCTGATTGAATCTTTTCTCGAATAAAATGACAATCAATATCTATATTTTGGTTTTCTCACGAAATACAGGATTAGATGATATATGTAGGGCAACTTGATTGTCACAAATAAGTGTCATGGGCTGTTTCTGTTCACAAAGATGGAGCTCCTGGATTAACTGCTTTAACTAGATTAGCTCGCAAGTAGCGACTCCCATTGCACGATAATCAACCTTTGCATTAAAGCGGGAAACAACAGTTTGTTTCTTACTTTTCCAAGAAACCAGATTTCCTCCAAAGAAGACACAACAGCCTGAAGTAGAGCGCCTATCCGAGGGTGATCCCTCCCCATCGGCATCTGAATAACCACAAATTTCTATATTTCCCTGATCTGAATATAATAATCCTTTCCCTGGTGTTCCTTTAATGTACCGGAGGATCCTTACAGCAGCATCCCAATGAGAATCACAAGGAGAGTCAAGGAACTGACTAGCCACACTAACAACAAAAGAAATGTCCGGAGATAATTAAGCTTCCCAATCAACCTCCGATAACGTCCAGGATCAGATAATGGCTTTCCCTGTCCAGGTAGTAATTCAATAGTAGGATCCATTGATGTATCAACCGACTTACAACCCAACATACCAGTCTCCTCTAGGATATTTAAAGCATATTTCCTTTGACAGATAGAAATGTCCTGTTTAGACTGTGCTGCTTCAATCCCTAAAAAGTAACGAAGTTGACCAAGATCCTTTGTTTGAAATTGACTGAACAAATACTGTTTTAACTGGTAAATCCCAGCTTGATCACTTCCAGTGAGAATAATGTCATCGACATAGACTAATAGATAGATGCATTTGTTAGGAGATGTAAACCTATAAAACACAAAATGATCAACCTTACCGCGGATAAAGCCAAAAGCCTGAACAGAAGAATTGAAACGGCTTAACCAAGCTAGAGGAGACTGCTTGAGGTCATATAAGGACTTACGAAGTCTGCAAACCATTCCAAACTCCCCCTGAGCAACAAATCCAGGTGGTTGTACTAATTTACTAACAAAAATTAAGTTATAAGGGATGCCAGAAATGTAATAAACAAATGTCAAGGTAGAGGTCGGACGAGCTTGTCCAATCCCACGAACTAGGGCTTTGGTTCCATCAACAAGGGTAAAAGAAGGTAAATGACCAGAATAAGTAAGAGATGCAAAGAGTTCCTTATTACCACAAAGATGATCGGTAGCATCTGAGTCAAATATCCAAGGGTCAAATGAAGTAAAATGAGAAACACAAGCAACAGGATTACCAATATCTGGAACAGAAGGCTGAGACTGAGGACAAGCCTTCCTGAGAAGAGTCTGGAGTGCAGCATAGTCCACAGGTGAGAGAGAAACTGAACCAGAGGATGCACTATCTGACTAAGCTATATTCGCAGCAAAAGATGGTCGCAGGTGAGGATACTGCAAGAGTAAGGCTGTGAATAATTAACCCTCATCTCTACCCTCACCCTCATCTCTACCCTCGCAAAGTTAGGAAGCCTTGTGCAACAAGGTTTTCCTTTATGATTTCAATCAATATGAAAGCAGAAAGCAGAGGACAAATTAACACAAAAACTAGAGAGAATACGTAATAGAGTTCCATGAACTCAAGATAGCCAAACGGAGAAACCATCCTCAAGATGGATGGTGCCACTCTAATACCATGTTAAGAATTAGAAGTTTGAAGTTACGGAAGAATAAACAGAGAGAAAAATACTAAAAATAGAAAATTGATAATATGATTGATGGATTTAAGGTATTAGAATACCATAACCTAATACTCCTATTTTTACTAATACTTAGGTTAAGTAATGGTATAACTAGTACAAGCCCATGCCCACTAAAAAAAGACTGATAACACTAACAAAAAACGTAACAATTCCACAAGATAAAAAAGGGTTTCTTGATTAAAATATATTTCAATCATTATTACTATTATTTTGTTTTGTTTGACTGTAGTATTCAGTTATCTATTTCCAAGTTACACTCTTTATTAAGCTGGATAAGATGCATAGAAAGAACTCTTAACGTTACTTTTCTGTCCTTGTTCATCTGCTATCATTATTGATGCCATAGTCTTTAAGGGAGGTCTTCAATAAAAATTGCGACATTTTAAAGCAATGGCCTGATTATGAACCATATTAGGTAACCATGGATCCTAAACTGCATTTTTCTGCAAAAGGTTAAGAACAATAAGAAACACAAGATCTTAATTCCCATCAGAGTGTACTACTTTTTAATGAAGAAAGTATCAACTTTATAATTCCCTCAGTCAATCATCTCTGCATATATTGTATTCTGGTTCCATTGTGAAGTAATGAAAGTGTGAAGAAGAATTATGGAGCAAATTCTATTTTCTGGGATTCCAGGAAACTACACTGAGATGACTCCAAGGCAGACAAAGAATACAAGAATGTCTGGTATCAATGGATACAGAAACAGACAAGACAATTACAGCTAACAAGTTAGAAAAAACACAAATTTCTCATTGCTGCCCTAGACCTAGAATAAGATAAAAGTAAAAGAGCAAGACAAAGTTTGCGTGCGCACGCACACTCAGAAAGAGAGAGAGAGAGAGATTCTTGTCAATATGGGGAATCTAAAAGGAAGTTAGAAGCCAAAGAAAAGCATTTCTATAAAACCTGTCATATTTGTAGAGCCAAATCAGACTTTGACTTCAGTCTCATATATAAGATTCAGTCCCTGCCATTCCCTACTGCACCATCCCATATTTAATTCATCTCCACCTTCCCCCTCCTAAAATCCTGTCCATAACATTTCTGATTTTCACTTCATTTAGTTCATGGCTTCATCAACCACAAACTTCAGAAGCAAGGAATCATAATAAGTCACAGTGAATAAGATTTTGTTTTAAAATTTGGAGAACATAGTAGCACTATATATAAGTATATGAGGAATTTCATTATTTGACAGTATGCCCTCTGATCTTTGTATGTCAGATAGGACCATAGGACCAAGTGTTGAAGGTTCAACCCTTATTTTCTTGAACATCTAATAAATATGACATCCCAATCTCATCATATCAAACATGTTCTCTATCTTAGATTAATAACTAAAACGTTAAGGCCCTAACTCACACAATTACTTCATGAAGTAACAAAACTAATAAACCAACGCAAACTGTTTATTTATAAGAATCAGATCTAACCTCTACTCTATCATCATATTATTATTAACATCCAGTAGTGGCCCATTTTCATCTACTCAAAGTACATGTTCATGTTAAATTTTTACATGAACTAGTTCACATTGTGTTGGTCAATTTCCAATTTTCCATTCTATTTACAGTAGTACTAGATAATTTTTCCACATGAAATTTTGAGAATAATATACAAGTCAATGACTTGAACAGCTGAACCACTGTTCATGGTGCCTCATCCAATCCATGATGTTCTTTGAGCAAAAAGGAAATTAGAAATTTCTTTCATCTACAATCCATCATTGCAGTAAGGTTGCTCCCAGTAATCGAAAGGTCACAGGTTTGAGTTTGGAAATCGTCTCTTTGCAAAAATGCAAGGGTAAAATTGTGCAAAATCGACTCAAACCCCTAATCTCACAAGTCGAAAAGCCTTATGCATCAGAATTTATCCTTTTTTCCCTACCTTTGCCAGTCAGGGTTTAACGGGAAATGATTTTTTATTTTATTTTTTTATTTTCAATCCTTTTCCTTAGTCTCCTTCCCCTTCCCCTTCTTCTTCTTTTTTTTTAATCTTTTAATTTTACTTATATATATATATATTATTTATTTTTATTTTACCCTTCGTATCTTTCAGTTGTGTTCATCTAGCACTGACTTCATATATATATATATATATATATATATATATATATAATTAATTTGGGATAAAAGTGTCATTGATGATATTTTTTTACTTTTTTTTCAATCCATCACTGCATTTATCTCAGACCTAGAGAAATAATGATGGTAAGAAAGTACACAACAATCAAGTCTTATCAAGGAAGGTCACTGTGCTTTATCAACGGCAAGAAAGTAGAAAAAAAAGGAAGAAAAAACAAACATTCTCTATAAGGTTAGAAATACCAACCAACAAACCAATATGAAAACAAAAGGATTGACAGACCTGGTTTTCCTAGTATGCTCTGTGTCCATTTAGAGAAACCCAAGTCACCAGATTCATCGCTGTCACCAATTTCCAAATCTAAAGCAAGCAATGAGCTAAACTCATAAACACCAACCAAAATCCACCTCAAAATAAAAGAACCATTCCAAATTGGGTTGTCAAAAACTTGATGAAAGAACACAAAGCAAGGTACAAATGTAAACCTGAGACAAGTGGGTTAGCTTGAGATCCAGCCAATCCAACTTTGAGTAGGGCATAGAAGATGCAGAGTCTACCAGCCCATAAAATAGGAGCCTCAAGCAAAGAAGCATAGGTAGGTGTGCTCTTGTTTCTTCTGGTACAAAGTGAAGTTTTAGTGGAAAAGATGAATCTTCTAAGGGTAATAGAAGGTTCAGGGAAAAGGGTTTTGGGTAAGGTAGTTGAGGGATTGAGATTGTGAAGTGTGGATTGATGCAGAGGAGACACAAAAGTGATTTGCAAAAGAGGAAGAGGCATTTCTTGAGCTTAACACAACTCACTATGATGACAATGGCGGTTGAAATGGTGACTCATTATTAGTGTGTCTGTGTCAATGATATTTGACTCGTTTCAGTAGGTAACGACGTCGTATAATTGCGTTGTGGACTTGCGGGGTCCAACCACGTGGGTTTTGTTTCGGATAGGATAAATTGACATTGGAAATCAGAATATGGCTATACTTGATTTTTTTTAATTTTTTAATAGGGAAGGCATATTAGTGAAAGTATGGATTTTTTTTTCAAAAAAAGAAAAAAAAATAGTAGCTCTCACTGTAAGTTAATGGAAAAAATATTTGTCATTTTAAAGAATGTAAAGTTGTATCATTTTAAGAGAGAGAAATAATAGGAAATCGAAGGGTATATAAAAAGATTTGAATTCTCATGTTAAATGAGAAATATAAAACCCATTATTTTATCTCCAAAAAAGTTTTTTTTTTAAAGTAGCTCTCACTATAAGTTCATTTATATTTTTGCTTTAAAAAAACATAAAAAAGTCAAAAACTTATTTTTTTAGAAGTTAAAATTAGTCAAAAGTCAAATATTTTTTTATAAAAGTTAAATAATTTTAACTTTTGTAAAAAATACTTCTAAAATAAGTAAGACATAAAAACTGTTTTTTTTAAAGTCTGTCAAAATGGTGTCTAACTCGATTTTGATTTTGAGTTTTTTTTTATTATATAAATTTAAGGGTTTAATCTCATAATAAACTAAAATTACAAAATTATATTTTTCTTGATCTCGAAACGATGTTGCTTTGGGTTACGGTGACTGCAAAGATATTAAATCCTAAATTTAAATATAATATTATGTTTCCACGAAAGGAAAAATATTTCTTTTATAGGAGAAGATAAAATCATGTACAACAGAGTTTTGGATTTTAAGGGAAAAAAAAAGGATATTCTGAAATTTCACGAATTTTACTAAAAAAAAAACATATATGATTAATTCCACAAAGTTATTTTAGATAGAACAACATTTGCATGAGCAAATAATTCTTAGGAAATAGTTATTTGCCTACTCTCCTTAAGAGTTGAGCAAAACGTAATAGAGATGTAATACAGATTCAATTTGGATCTCAATGGTTGTTCAAGAGGCTCCTTGCTGAACTTTCCTTAAATCATTTATCTTCTTTTGTTTCTAACCAGTTTGTTTGGTGCTAACTGCTACGCGATACATTAGAAGGAACCAGTGCTTATACCAAGCGTCTTTTATTCATGTCACCATTTAAAGGATAGTAATCTATTTTTTTATTTTTTTATTTTTTTTAACAAGGAAACATAAAGCAACTATATATCTCTAACTAAACGGGGCCAAACTACCCTGTCTGCCCCTTCCCCAGGATCAGGATGAATATTAGGGATGTGCAAAATAACCAAAAAAGTGGGTCGAACCATGAACCGAACCGAACCGCCCCATAAAATAACCGGTTTTTAAAATCCAGTTCATGAACCGAATCGGTTTTTAAAGAACCAATTCTTGAACCGAACCGGTTTTTAGAACCGGTTTAAGAATCGAGCCGTTTCCGAACAGAACCGAACAATTTTCAAACCGAACCAAATTAACTTTTATAACTTTATTTTATAAATTCTTAATTTTTTTCTTTTACGAACCGGTTTCGAACCACACCATCCGAACCACTTCCGAACTGGACCACTTTCGAACCGAACCATTTAAACCATATATGCACATCCCCAATGAATATGCCCTTCAACCTGATTTAGAGCTTCCTGATTGACCAAATGTCCAAATTCCTGCCACTTCCAATCACCCTTTGGACTCACCATATCTGTCACAGTTGCTTCAAGAAGCTTAGGGGGAATTTCCTGGATAGTGTGATTTTTCAAAGGTCCAAACTGCAACCACTTGTCATTCCAAAAGGAGCTCCCAAGACCATTCCCCACCATAATGCTGGATCCTTCAAAAACTTTGGGCCACACCCGAGATAATCCTAGCCAAAGGTTAGAGCACCCTGGTTTCCTAGGAAGGTTAGGAATTAGACCATAAGCTACTTTATACTTATTCTTCAGCACTTACACCCAAAGGCTATCTCTGTGTGTCATTAAGCCATGCCTAATCTTCATGAGGCAAGCTCTGTTAGTCAGCCCCAGATTTTTAATGCTTAAGCCACCATCCTTCTTGGCACCACAAACCACATTCCATGGATAGGCATGAACCTTCTTTTTCCCTCTGTCTGATCCCCAAACAAACCCTCTCATTTTTTTCTCCACTGCATCACAGGTGCTAACAGGAATCAGTGCTGTCTGCATAGAATATGTTGGGATGGCAGCAAGCACTGATTTAGTAAGAACTACTCTCCCAGCCATAGACAGAAGCTTCTCCTTCCAAGCATTTAGTTTGCTGTTAGTTCGATCAAGGACATAGCTGAAAGTGTTTTTATTGACTCTGCTATGCAAGATAGGAATTCCAAGATACTTGCCTAAGTCAGCAGTGATGGTAATATCCATGATCTGACTTAACTCAGTTCTTCTAGTATGGTTGACATTTTTCGAGAAATAGCACCTAGTTTTGCTATTACTGATTTTCTGGCCAGAAGCTAAACATAAATGATTCAGGGTATTAACTATTAGATCCGCTTGTTCTCCACTAGCCTCAGCAAAGATTAGAAGGTCATTGCAAAGAATAAATGGGAAATTGGAGGCCCATTCTTCCCCAACCTTACAGGTTTCCATTCCTTCTTCTCGATAGCTTGATTAATCAGGTGGCCAAGTCTCTCAATGCACATTACAAACAGATATGGAGACAAGGATCTCCTTGTCTGATCCCTCTTGATGGAATGAACTCTTCTGTTAAACCACCATTCCACAAGATGTTCATAGTAGGAGAAGATACACATGCCATTATAATCTTCACAAGAGTCCTGTCCATACTTGTAAGGAGTAGAGTTTCTTCAAGAAAAGACCAGCTCACCCTGTCATAGGCCTTCTCCAAATCTACCTTCACTACCATCCACCCTTTTTTTGCCTCTTTTATATATCATGGAATGAAAGATCTCCTGGCATATGATGATATTGTCATAAGCATGTCCACCCCTAACAAAACTGCACTGGTTCGGCATAATAAGGAAACCCATGTGATTTCTCAACCTGGATGCAATAAACTTAGTAATGCCTTTATAAATTACATTACATAAGCTGATGGGTCTGAACTGACTGATCTTCTCAGGATAGTCCACGTTAGGAATTAGGCAGATCAGTGTTTGGTTTATTCCTGTTACTCTCTCAGGCACTTCAAATACTTCTTTAATAAATTTGGAGACTGACATCCCCACTTTATCCCATTGAGATTGGAAAAACACAGCATGTAACCCATCCGCCCCAGGAGCTTTGAAGGGATTCATCTTAGAGAAAGTATTTCGAACTTCCTCCATCCCATGAATTCTTCCGGCACTCCTCCAACTCCCATTGTCAATCACTGGAAAGAAATTATCAAAGCAAAGATTCGGGTCAACTTGGCTTTCTTCAACTTAAAGATTTTTGAAAAAATCAGTGGCCATAACTTTTAACTCCTCTGGATTATCCACCCAAATACCTTCTTCATCCTTTAGAGCTCTCGCCTTATTTCTCCTGGTTCTAACCACAGTAGTTGAGTGAAAAAACTTGGGATTTCTGTCTCCATAAGCCAACCAATTACTCCTAGACCTTTGGAACCAAGTAATCTCCTCCTGAATGTAGATTGTATTTAGCTCATTCCATAATTCCTTATGCATCCTTTCTAAAGATTCATCAGGTCCTCTGTTTAACTGGCAGTCCACCCCTCTAATTCTCCTCTGGATTTTGAACTTCCTTTTTTGACCCTCCTTGAACATGTTACGGTGCCAATTAGAAGTTTCCCCTTGAAATTTATCAGATCCAGTCCACCTCCTTACCCCAGCAACTATCCACCACTCCAGGAGAATTACATATACTTATAAAAATTAATCCCCTTTGGACAGACAAACTTTTAAATTATATATATTTATCCATAATACCACGTGCAATTTAAAAATAATTTATCCCCTTTGCGTAGATAAATACTTTTAAATCATGTATTCTCATCAATAATTTCTTCATGCAACTTTTCGAATTATTATATATAACAAACCCTTTTGGATAGATAATTAGCATATAATATTTCAAAATAATAGATCAACAACATTGCCCAATAATATGAAACTACAACATGTATTTCCAACAACATGAAACATTTCACAACATGTGTTTCTAGAAATTCTATTGCATTTGTCAATCTAAAAAAAATATTTCTCATTTAATGTCAATCACAATTATTAAAATTGTGCTCCAAGAGCAATAAGAGCATGTGAATATAAACATAGAAAGTACTATGAATTATTATAAAGGAAATGTTTTTATCCTTTTACCTAAGAGAATATTTGATTCCTACACATAGATCGAATTCCGTGCCAAGTTTTTATTTTTATTTTCTTTTCTAATTGCTGGCCCCACTTTTTTGTCTCACTAGAAGACAATTCTTCTCTTATGTAAAAGGAAAAACATTTCCCTTATTATAATATTAGAAATTGCTATTCTTTTCCTATTATTACAATGTATTCAAAGTCTAAACCAATTCTGGCATTACTTAAGTGAAAGACCAACATTTAAACAACTGTAAATAGAAAATTATATGAGCCTATAGGTCACTCTGGACAATCAAGGCCACATGGATGGTGAACATACGAAATGTAATAAATCTTGTCTCACAAGAGTTTTTAGTATATTTGGATGATCAATTACAACTAATGTCACATCCTTTATGTGATCCAAAGACTTTTAATATATAATTGGAATAATTAAGGATGCTGAGGCTAATCCTTAATCAAATAAGTTATATGGATCACTTGATATTAATTTCCAAATGCAAACTATTGCTTCGAACTATAGGCAATAATATTAAATATTAAAATACTCAGATTATTCATCTCATTGATGTATATATAAGGAAACACTAATTAATATCTACAATTGAGAATAATAATACAACATGAATATCTGACATGAAAAGCAAAGCTTGGCTAGTTTGGTTTGCAAAATACGTGAGTGAATTCTATAGGCATGTATTCAATTCTTATCACATGTAGTATTTTTTTAAATTGCCAACAAAATCTAAATGACACTATGAGGCCCAATCATAAGTCTAACCCAATTTGATTTATTAGCTAAACAGTAACTCTAGTGCACGCACACATTAATTTTTTTAAAATTTACGTGTCGGACACCGGCACGTTCCGACACGCGTTTGACATGCGGTCAACATTATGGAACATGTGGTTAATGCTCCGACACGTAGTCAACTTTTTTCGACACACGGTCAACACTCCGACACGTTTTTTTTTTTACATCTAAATTTTATTTTATTAACTAAACATGAAAAAATAATTTCTAAATCAATTTTTTTCTATTATAAAATTTGACTTAAAAAATTAACAAGGTATGAAAAATTATTTTTGTTTATATTTATGTTATAAAATTTGAAAACTTGATCGGTTATATGTAGGGGTGAAACTGTGCCAGGCCGGCCCATAGGGGCCTACAGCCCGACCCATTAGTGGCTTGGTCTGGCTCGACCTTTTTACTTGACAGGCTGGGCTTGGGCTGGTGTAAAGGTTTGATTACATAATTGGGCCGGATTGTTATATATGAAGCCTGGCCCACGAGCCTCCAAGGCTGGCCCATTTGTTTAATATACTAGTGTTACTCCTTATTTTATATAGGAAGAACCAACATCTCAGCACGTGAGATTGCCTATGTGAATCTATTAGAAGGTTTTTTTGTTTCTTAATCTTGGTTTTTTTTTGTTTCTATTCTTTATTCTTGTTTTTTCTTTCTACATTTACAAATTATTTGCCAACTCAACTTATGTAACCTTGGAATTGTATTTGCAGGGGAGAAAAGATGAAGATAAGTTTTTGGTTACTCTTGTAGTCATTATAATGTGTTGTATTCATGTAGTTATTTTAATTTACATAGTATGTATTGACTTCTTTAGTTATTGTTGTGATTCATGGTTCTGTTTGGATGTTAAGATTGTCATTTTATTTTAACAATAGAATTTGAGTATTTTGTGGAGTTGATTCATGGTCTACTTGGAAGTTAAAAACTAACAGACCAACGGGCCGGGCCGGGCCATTTGTTTTTTTATAAATGGGTCAAGACAGGCTAACAGTTAGACTCATACTATACTATCGGGCCGGGCTCAGCCCACTTTCACCCCTAGTTATATGACTTATTATGGGTTGTTATATGTATTAAATATAAATTATATTATATATATTAAAAATATTATTTAATATCAAAAATTGTTCCAACGTGTCGGAATAAGATATTTTTTAGAACTTATGTGTGGGCGTGTCATAAGTTTATATTTCACAAAAACACACATAATGCAACATGAAAAGTGCGAGTTTATATGCATATTGTAGATGATTTGTACATTTCTCTCTCTTATCATAATTTTTGTTCTTGGCATATTATATATGCATTGAAGATAAAAGAAATTGTCTCGATTTTCGTATACTAAATGCACCACAAAAGTGAGGTTTTCGATGTTTAAATATACAGATTTTCAAATGGATGATCATGAAGGCATATAGAACAAACCAAAAGGGAAAATGGAATTTATATGTTCATAAAACTAGGACATGAAAATCGAAAACCCAAAAATGACATTTTAAGTCTTTTTTTTTTTAATTTATATATAATATAAAGCAACTTTTTCAATTTTGAAACTCAACTTTTAAGTGACAAACCCTGAGATTTAAAAACACAAATTCTCCTTCAATACTTCACGAAAACGCACATAATATCTATCAACGAAAAGATCTTGACATATCAGACAAAAACCCCAAGGTTCTCAATTCAATCGAACAAAAATAAAAATAAAATAAAAATTATGATTAATACATAAAGTTTTGACCTTTTTAAAAGGGAGTATAATTTCTTGATTCCAAACAACAACATGGATTCTATAATAAAATAAAACAGGCTCTGATACCAAATGAAATATTGATTATTCCTGGATCACATATATCATTATAAAATACCAAAAAATGTGAAATCAAAGTTGGGATTGTGTGTACCGTTTTGGACCATCACAAAGCCGGAGGAAAGAAAGGACTACATAACAGGATCTTCTTCTCTATGACCTATTCTGAAAATGGCAGCCTCAAAGCAATGTGAGCATGATGACTCATGGGGCTTAATATAATGACCATATATGGTAAATCTTAATTAGAGATTTAATTTAAGGATTTAAATGTTATAATTAGATTCAGAGCGCGATTTCGAGTATTTAACTGTAATCATGACTAAGTCATGAACAATGCATTCTCCCAGATGTTTTACATTATTGTAAATCAACCGGTAGATCTTTGAAACGAGCAAAATGAGTTTAGAGATCTAATTTGGAAATTCTAATGCCAAATATGAGTTTAGAACGAAAAATTGTATAGTCTGGTCTTTCCGTGAAAATCTCGTGAATAGTATTTCTACCGGGTATTTTGTATTGCTATTTAAGCAATCGGTAGAGTCCAGAACTAAATAATTGATGAAATAAGAATAAGAAATCCCAATATATGCCAAGTAAGTCATGATTAGACCAGCAGCCACACC
This sequence comes from Gastrolobium villosum, assembly GCA_032173675.1. Classification (NCBI taxonomy): domain Eukaryota; kingdom Viridiplantae; phylum Streptophyta; class Magnoliopsida; order Fabales; family Fabaceae; genus Gastrolobium; species Gastrolobium villosum. The sequence continues at coordinate 68,081 of JAVKPL010014651.1, forward strand.
CACACCCACAGCAGCAGCAACAGCCTCCTCCCCCTCATTCTCTACATGTAGAGAAGGGTGAAGGAATTGTTAATCAAAATGAAGTATCTAGTCACAGAGGTGGTGTGGGTGGCAGTCACCATGTTAGTGCCGCTAGGTTTGTGGGGCTTCCTGTTATTGATAGATATCAGAGAGATCATATGTCAAATGCATTCCGAAAGCATTCACCACCGCATTATAAGGACAACATATATCCTATTGGTGCTATTCATTGGTTAGAGGAACTGGACCGTATCTTTACAGTTATGGAGTGTGATAATCAACATAGACTATTGTATGCTTCGTATATGTTGCAGAGTGATGCATCTAATTGGTGAAAAAATACCCGCCTACCCTTGGAGTGCTAGGGTTATGCTCTCACATGGCCTTTATTTGAGAGACAGTTTTCTATGAGATAATCTCCTGAAGAAGCCTTTCTGAGGAAAAAAAGGGAATTTGAGGACCCGAAACAGGGTTAAATGTCTATTGATTATTATTTGAATAAGTTTGATAAGCTGGCTAAATATTCCCATTTTTAGAGAGCTCCGCCTACTGAAGAGGATCACATGTTTAAATTTAAGAGATGACTTAATGATAATATTTCTGAAAAGCTTGCAGGAAATTCTTCTGATACTTTTTTGGCACTTATTAAGAAGTGCAAGGACATTCAAGAATACTTCAGAAATAGAAATAAAGATTCTGCTACTACTGCTTCTGGTCCTAAAAATACTTCTGGGATTTCTAAAGGGAAAGGTTCGCAGGTTAAACAGTATGATGGCAAGTTCAAAAAGTTTGAAAATTCAAAGCTTGGCAATTTTAAATCTGCTCCTCCGTGCTCTACATGTGGTAAGGTTCATTCTAGGGTCTGCAGGAAAAAACAAAGACTCTGTTATAAGTGTGGCCAAGCGGAGAATTTCATTAAGGACTATCCCTTTATATGGGGACAGGTTTCTACAGTTCAGGATGTTCCGACTCCTATTGTGGTTGAGGAACCATCTTTACCTTTCCACCTCTTGTTGCTCGAGTATATGCAGTGACTCAGCAAGAGGCTGAGAAATCGACTAGTTTGTCTAAGTACTGTGCGAAGATTGATTGGTTGTCTAAGTATTGTGTGAAGATTAATTGCTGCAGCAAGACCATTTTTGTTTCCTCTATTGATGAAGAGAGAAAAAGACTCCTTACCCGTCTGTTCTTCGAGTTGCAAAGGCATTGAAGGAAGGAGATTCCAAATTTATTCTGTTGGGAGGTCTGGTTGGTGTCAATAAGGAACCAATTTGTGATATCCATACTGTCTCTGATTTTGAGGATGTCTTTCCGGATGAAATTTCGCACTTTTTGTCAGAGAGGGAAATGGAATTCTTAATTGACTTGTTGCTTGGTGTAAGGCTTATCTCTTTAGCTCCATACCGGATGTCGCCTATGGAATTTTATTAGACTTATCTAGTAAAAATCTATTAGACCGAGTATGTCTCCTTGGGGAGCCCCAATGATCTTTGTTAAGAAGAAGGATGGATTTATGAGATTATGTACAAATTACCGGCAGTTGAATAAGGTTACTGTTAAGAAGTATCCTTTGTCGCCTATAGATGATTTGTTGGGTCAGTTGTGTGGTGCGACTGTACTTTCTAAGATTGATCTCCGGTCTGGGTAACATCAGAACAGGATAAAGCCGGATGATGTTCCAAAGACAGCTTTCAGGTCCACATATGGACACTATGAGTACCTGGTTATTCCTTTTGGGCTTACAAATGCACTGTTCATTTTCATGAGTTATATGAATCAGATCTTTAAAGCCTATCTGGATCAGTTTGTGGTTATCTTTATTGATTACATATTGATATATTTAAAGAGCAAAGAAGAGCATTATGAGTATTTGAGAGTTATTCTGCAGATTCTTAGAGAGCATCAATTTTATGCTAAGCTGCCCAAGTGTGATTTCTGGCTTTCTGAGATACAATTTCTGGGCCATGTCATCTCATCCAAAGGAGTGGCAGTGGACCCGACTAAGATTGAAGCAATGTTAGAATGGGAGCTTCCTAAAAATATTACAGAGATTAGGAGCTTTGTTAGTTTGGCCGGATATTATATGCGTTTTATTGAGGGATTCTCACAGATGATACTACCTTTAACACGGTTAACCCGTAAAGGGAACCCATTTGTGTGGACCCAAGAATGTGAAGTGAGTTTTCAGGAATTAAAAAGGAAGTTGACCATCGTATTGATATTTCCTGATCCTGCAGGTAAATTTGAAGTATACTACGATGCTTCTAAGTTTGGATTAGGCTGTGTATTGATGCAGCAACTCATGTGGTTGATTATGCTTCTCGACAATTGAAGCCGCATGAAGAGAATTATCCAACACATGATCTTGATTTGGCAGCCATAGGGTTCACATTAAAAACTTGGCAACACTTTCTATATTCTGGTACTTTTCGTGAAAATCTCATGAATAGTATTTCTGCCGGGTATTTTGTACTACTGTTTAAGCAATCAGTAGAGTCCAGAACTAAATAATTGATGAAATAAGAATAAGAAAGTCCAATATATGCTAAGAAAGTCATTTTTAGACCAAAAGTGTTAAGTTTATAAGTTTTACAGTTTCTTGTGTAAACAATGTACAGTTTGTAATTCACAGTGCATTTCATACAAAATGGTGCAGAAACTATAATGTGAATTGAAAATACTATTCCTTAGGGAACAAAAATTAATGTCAATGAGTTCAAAAAATAAAAATATATTCGTAGCTTTAAGTTAGTGCCGGGTCAAATTAAGTGAGAGGAAAACAACCGCTAAAAGACTACATGGCCTTATAAATTTAAGTTTTCTTCAAAAGGTCACTATTCACTTCATCCTTCTCCTTTCTCTCTCTCCTGGCCGCGCCCTCCCTCCATAGAAGCTAGGTCTCAAGCTTTCTTTATCCTCTCTTTCTCACTTATCTAGTCACCAAAACACCAAGTGCCATACATGAAAATTTAAGTAGAGATCATTGTGAATCCATCCCACTACTTTGTTTAGGATGAGAGGGCTTGTGTGAAGAGTTCTCTCCATCTCAAATTTTGGGTCACTATTCATCCTAGAGAGAGATTGTGTTTTTGGGTGGAGCCAAACTTGGGTTTTGTTCTTTGGACTTTGTATAAGTGATTTGAGGTAAGAAATCCTCATTCCAATAGTTTGAATGTCATGATTTAAGTCCTGAATATTATGAGCATTTTTGATGAAAAATTATTGAGTTGGAAATTTGAAATTGATGATGAATTAATGTTGTTAATGAAGTTATAATGTGAAATAAGTATGAACATGTGTTTGAAAATTGAAAAATCCCATTGTACCTCCCTCCCCTAGGTTCGGCCATGATAGGTTATTTAGGGTTTGGTATGCAAAAAATTTAATTGCATAATCTGTGAAGGTTGGTATATTAGTGTATGTTGAGGATTGAGTGTGAAAGTGAGAATACAAATAGGAACATCCCTTGGAAACCTCCTTGATTTCGGCCATTATGGTTCGAATGGGGGATGAATGTGTAAACTTTGTTTTGATGATGTGTTTATATTCCATTGCATGGGATTAGTAGGTTTATAAAGTGAAATGGCTCAAGGAATAACTGAAGACATCGTGGTTCCTTTGTATGTATGCCCTTGGCCTTGTGAACAAAAATAGGCCTATGTTGTGTTTAAATTGTTAAAGGGATGCTTAGATAACTTAGGAACCATTGGTTGTGTAGAGTAAATGGATGCAAATCCCTAGCTTTCGCTTAGTTTTGGATTCAGCCTTGTGGGAATATGTGGGGCTAGGAATTGTTAAAAAATTGTAAAGGGTATTTTAGAAGCTTGGTTGGGTCATTCTAAGACCCTATGTAAGTGTGAAATCATGTGGTTGCTTGAGGTGCAAGTGATCATTCTTAAATGATCTAACAAATGAGTTGAACAAATTGGGGTCTTGACTTATGAACTGTGGCACCAGTTTAAAGAAATGAAAGTAAACAATAAATGTATGTCTTGTGTAATTACCTGACATTGTATCATTTATTGAGTTTTGTCTTGAATTTTTTCTCTAGGTGTGCTTAGGGACTGATAATGTTTGGATTCCTTTGGAGCTAGATAAGTAACTTGTTCTACAAGTAAGCAAATTAGTAAAGCTCCAATACGTAAGCTCTATGTTTAAGGAGTCTATTCTTACTTGTTTGCTCCACCATGGTTAGTGGGCCGTGGTTGGATTGCATGATTGTATCTGATACTTTGTATAGATGCATTCATATAGAACTATATTATAATATGATATGTTTTGTTCTGATGTGATTTCTGTAATGATCTTTGGCCATTGATTCTATGTGCACTGATGTCTGCTTGGGGTTCTCCCTCGGGATTGACTATGTACACCTCTGGTATGTTTTTGGTTCCGCTTGGGAACCAGTACGTTAATTTCTGCTTGGGGTCCTCCCTTGGGAATGACTTCATACACCTCTGGTAAGATATTTATATATGTTTTGTTCAGTTATGATATCTGTTATATGATGCCTTGTATACTCTGTATTTGACTTTCATGAAGGAGTGGGCCCAGGGTATGGAGGATTCTCTATAAACCTAGAGCTTATTGAGATTTATTATCTCACCCCGTTTGGGGACATGATTTCAGGTGTTCAGATTCCAATTGAGCTCTCACGAGGCTGGGACACGACCCATGGCTATAGGGGTTGCGACAGACCATATTTTTGTGTAGCTGTAGGCTACTGATCTTTTGGAGTACATCATGTTGTTTTAGTATTTTATCATTTTGGGATCATGTGGTCTAATCCATACTTGTATATGGCCTGTATATGTCTTGTTCAAGTTTTCAGTTTGATGCATGTACACTTGTGTATTCAGGCATGTCTATATTATGATGTAGTATTCAGTTATATGTCTACATGTTGGTTATACATGCTGTTAGACATAGTGGCACAGAGCCAAGTTATATATGAGCCCATGGATGGGTATGTGACTTGTGATGGATATCTGATATTTCTGTAATCATAGATTATATAAATTGTTTATCAGGATATCTTGAGAATGTGATTTGCAAATCCCCATTTGTCCGGTTTTCAGCTGTTACTCTGTCTGATTTTTGTCTTCGTTAGATGGAACGAGAAAACTAGAATGAGTTATACATCATGTGAATAGGATAAAAGAAAAAGAAAAATTTACCTCGTATTTTCGTAAGTTTAGTCTTCTGATGTTTCTATTTAGTATCATATGTGTGTTAACTGAACCGGCTCGAGACGAGGATTTTACAGCAGTTTCTCTAGAGTATTCCATGATATATATATATATATATATATATATATATATAGCATATAATGTTTAAATTATGATGTCTTGAGTGTTTTTCTTGGAGTGCAATGATATGCATGTTTGATCACTAAGTGTGAGCGTAGCTAACTCATTCCTTTGTGTATTAAGTGTAGAATTATGGTTCCTCCAAGAAGGACTCTTGAACCTTATGGTGACCAATCAGATCCTATTCTGGCTACTATGGTTGTGCCCAGAGCAAGTCGATAGTCAAATAATCCACAGTCGGATTCTATGGTAACAACTTTGACTGCACTATAGCAAACTATGGTTTTAACTAGGCAGCAAGAACATGAATTAATTATGAAGGCAAATCAGGATATGCTAGAGACCAATAGATTGGCTAATCTTGATATGATGAGGCTTGTATTTACAGAGATGCATGCCGGTGTGCAGCCACAGCCTCCTCCCCCTCATTCTCTCCCGGTAAAGGAGGGTGAAGGAATTGTTAATCAAGATGAAGTATCTAGTCACAGAGGTGGTGTCGGTGGCAATCACCATGTTAGTGCTGCCAGGTCTGTGGGGCTGCCTATTATTGATAGAGATCAGAGAGATCCGATGTTAAATGCATTCCGAAAGCATTCACCACCTTATTATAAGGGCGACATTGATCCTATTGCTGCTATTCAGTGGTTAGAGGAACTGGATCGTGTCTTTACAGTTACAGAGTGTGATGATCAATAGAGACTTTTGTATGCTTCCTATATGTTACAGAGTAATGCATCTGATTGGTGGAAAAATACCCGCCTACCCTTGGAGTGCTAGTGCCTGACTAGAATAGTGATTTCCACAAATAACTCAACCGAACTTCTATTACGTGGATTAATTTTCAAACATGAATTTATTATTTATAATATGGATTATATTCTTCCGAAATCAGTTCTACAAGGTAATTATCTACACAGCAAAAAACTCATTGCAATTCCAAGCATACACTATATTAGTAAAAAGTCTAGATCCTCGTAGCATTAAGAATTATTTTCCAAATTCTTGTAGAAGAATTTCCAGAACTAAGGATTATACTTCTTTTTAGGAAGAATTTTACAAGCTATGAAGATCTCTTTCTTTGGACTGGGTGAAATTGGTGGTAGTTTGGTTATCCTCTTCTTTTCTATTTGGACCTGTTCAACTTTAGTCTAAGGACTTTTCTTCCCCAAACAATCAAAAATCATTTGAAATTATTTCTTCCTTAAATATGTCCTCCTTCCATCATTAACCAAAATACCTTTTCAGATGGTGGTTATACAGCCACAAACATAGTTCTCCATCATTATCCTAAATTATCAGTGAACCAGACATTCATTCTGTTCAACAAAATTTGACCAGTTCTGTGCACTTAATGGGATTGTAAGGCAAAAGACTACGCCCTACTCACCTCAACAAAATGGGGTGGCTGAGAGGTTAAATCGATCTCTCATGGAGAAAGCATGGAGTATGCTGAGTGGTGCAGGCTTGGAAGCTGAGTGTTGGGCGGAGGTAGTGGCTACTGCTTGTTATTTGAAGAACAGATCTTCTACATTGGCCTTGAAGGAGAAGACTCTGTATGAAACATATATGCACGTACCCAAGGAGAAAAGAAACAAGCTTGTTAGTAAATCTGAGAAGTGTATCTTTATTGGGTACAAGGATGGCGTCAAAGGTTATAAGTTATGGAATCCGGATACTAAAAGTGTAATTTACAGCAGAGACATTGTATTCAGGGAATCTAAGCTGAATCAAATTTTTCCTGAAGCTCCTGAAAAGTCACAGACAGTGGAGTTGGATATGGGTTGGAAAGAGGATACAGTAAACTCACAGGTTGAATTGGAAAATTCGAATTCTGAAGCTGCTGAATATAACGAGGTAGAGGATGAATTTCCTGAAACCGAGCCTGAGGTTGAAGCACCTGGGCTGAGGAGATCCACGAGGGAAAGAAGACCATCTGAAATGTATACACCTGAAAATTATATCCTGTGTGCTAGTGATGATGTTTGTGCATTTAGTATTACAGGTGATGATCGAGCACTGTAAAACAAGCTAGGAGCTCAGAGGATGCCAAATAGTGGGAGGAAGCTATAAAAGAAGAGATGAAGTCTCTAATGAAAAATCAAACTTGGAACTTGGTGAATCTACCTATAGACCGATTGGATATGACTGGTTTTGTCTGTAGCAGCTGCATATGACTTAGAGGTGGAACAATTGGATATGAAGACGGCTTTCCTTCATGGTGATTTAGAGGAGGTTATTTTCATGAAGCAACCAGAGGGGTTCATAGTAAGAGGCAAAAAGGAGCTAGTCTACAAGCTGAATAAATCTTTGTATGGCCTGAAGCAGTCCTCGTGGATGTGGTACTTGAAGTTCGACACTTATGTGGTGAAGCTTGGCTTTGACTGCTGTGATGCTGATCACTGTGTTTATGTGAAAAGGTTAGAAAGTGACTTTGTTATTCTAACTTTGTATGTTGACAACATGTTACTCGTTGGAAACAGTTTGAAGATAATCAGCACTGTTATAGTATCATATTTGTGTTAATTGAACCGGCTTGAGACAAGGATGTTATAGAAGCTTTCTCTTACAGAGTGGGATATTGTAATGCAATTATTGCTGAGTTATAGGGTATTCTAGAAAGGCTGGAGAGGGCCTGGGAAGGTGGTTGGAGGAAAATTATGTTAGAAAGTGATTTAACTTCGGCTATCACTCTGCTCACCAAGGCTGGTGATGCATGATGTGAGTCCTACTTAGTGACTCGTAAACATAAATGACTCTCAAAATCTTGGACCGTTCGGCTGCTACATACTTATAGAGAAGGTAACTGTTGCGCGGACTGGTTAGCTAATCTCCCCCTAAAGAATTTGGAACAAGAAGATTTTATTTTATTTCAAATTCCTCACCCCAATATTAGGTGGTTATATTTTTCCGATTTCAACTCTATTCACAGGGTTAGACTCTCTTTGATGTAATTTTCTTTGCTGGTTTTTTTTTTGGATAACTTTGCTGGTTTTTGTTTGGGGCTTTGTTCCCCTCACAAAAAAAGTATTATTTTTAACATAAAAAATCTCTAGATTTTGAGAGACATTGAATGTAACACTCATAATTAATTAACTTACGAGCTTCGATCAATGTTATTAATGTTTTGATCATTTTAGCCAGTGCCCTTGTAGTTTGTCCCACAGACAATGTATTTGTATGAGTTTGGATTGCATCACATGGTCTTGGAAATAATGCTAAATTATTAATTAAAAAGAACTTCATTAGATTTGCTAAAACACATAAGGAAAAAATAGAAGAAAAAACAAATAAATAATATACTCTAATTTTTTTTTTTTTTTGTAACCATCATGGCCTAGGCCCAAAATTATACACGAAACTTTAGAAGAACAAAATTTGAGAGAAAAAAAGTTGATTCTGTCTTTTTCTAATTTTTTATTTTATTTTTTTAAAAAAGTTCACCTTCTTTAATATTTTCTGCTATTACTAAATTTACTTCCTCTGCATTGAATATCTTCGTATGGTTGTTATCTGTTGGATCAGTTTGTGGTTATCTTTATTTATTACATATTGATATATTCAAAGAGTAAAGAAGAGCATTCTGAGCATTTGAGGGTTATTCTGCAGATTTTTAGAGAGCATCAATTTTATGCTAAGCTGCCCAAGTGTGATTTCTGTCTTTCTGAGATACAATTTCTGGGCCATGTCATCTCATCTAAAGGAGTGGTAGTGGACCCGACTAAGATTGAAGCAGTGTTAGACTGGGAGCGTCCGAAAATTATTACAGAGATTAGGAGCTTTGTTAGTTTGGCTATATATTATATGCGTTTTATTGAGGGATTTTCACGGATGATACTACCTTTAACACGGTTAACCCGTAAAGGGAAACCATTTGTGTGGACCCAAGAATGTGAAGTGAGTTTTCAGGAATTAAAAAGGAAGTTGACCACCGTATTGATATTTCCTGATCCTGCAGGTAAATTTGAAGTATACTGCGTTGCTTCTAAGTTTAGATTAGGCTGTGTATTGATGCAGCAACTCAGGTGGTTGATTATGCTTCTCGACAATTGAAGCCGCATGAAGAGAATTATCCAACACATGATCTTGAGTTGGCAGCCATAGGGTTCACATTAAAAATTTGGCAACACTTTCTATATTCTAGTACTTTTCATGAAAATCTCATGAATAATGTTTATGCCGGGTATTTTGTACCACTGTTTAAGCAATCGGTAGAGTCCAGAACTAAATAATTGATGAAATAAGAATAAGAATAAGAAAGTCCAATATATGCCAAGAAAGTCATGTTTAGACCAAAAGTGTTAAGTTTATAAGTTTTACAGTTTCGTGTGTAAACAATGTACATTTTGTAATTCACAGTGCATTTCATAAAAAATGGTGCAGAAACTATAATGTGAATTGAAAATACTATTCCTTAGGGAACAAAAATTAATGTCAATGAGTTCAAAAAATAAAAATATATTCGTAGCTTTAAGTTAGTGCCAGGTCAAATTAAGTGAGAGGAAAACAACCGTTAAAAGACTACATGGCCTTATAAATTTAAGTTTTCTTCAAAAGGTCACTATTCACTTTATCCTTCTCCTTTCTCTTTCTCCTGGCCGCGCCCTCCCTCCATGGAAGCTAGGTCTCAAGCTTTCTTTCTCCTCTCTTTCTCACTTATCTAGTCACCAAAACACCAAGTGCCATACATGAAAATTTAAGTAGAGATCATTGTGAATCCATCCCACTACTTTGTTTAGGCTGAAAGGGCTTGTGTGAAGAGTTATCTCCTTCTCAAATTTTGGGTCACTATTCATCCTAGAGAGAGATTGTGTTTTTGGGTGGAGCCAAACTTGGGTTTTGTTTTTTGGACTTTGTATAAGTGATTTGAGGTAAGAAATCCTCATTCCAATAGTTTGAATGTCATGATTTAAGTCTTGAATATTATGAGCATGTAACAGGCTTAGATCTACAGGGGTGAGAGAGAGAGAGAAAAGATAGAGATAGAAAGTAGAGAGGGAAATTGTCCAACAATTTTCAATATCTTCATTCACACCCCTCACTGGGCTAAATAAAAAATTCAGTTACAAGCATTTCCTATGCCACACATTCTAAGCATTTCATTTATTATTGAGTACACACACATGTGGGTCCCTTTGGATCATTGAAAATAATCCTTCAAACACCCTGGTTCCCTCCTAAACCGTGCGGGCTTCATCTGTGCAAGCCCAATAGATTGGGCTGCAACATCCCCTTGCCCATCAAGAGACGTCTCGCCCACGAGACGTATGGGCTCCATAGTGGCTCCTTGTAGTGGGCTGGCAAAGCAGCTCGGCCCAACCATCGCACCGTTTGCGCACAGCCCAACAGCAGTGTCGGTGGAACACGTGGGAAGCTTCGCGACACTACAAGGACGTGTCATCCAGCTGTCCTGATCCGGAGCGGTTGAGATTTGACAGCTCGTGTCAGACGGAGCGAGCTGATTGGTGGACGCCATCGCCCCATTAATGACGCTCCCATTATCCAACGTATGCGTTGGAGAAGGGATTAGGTTTTCTCTCTGTTCTGCAACCACAGACCCCATCTGCGTTGGAGAAAGAGTGAAGTTTTCTCTCTTTTCTTCATTCACATGCCCCATCTGTTTGGGCATTTTCTCCACTATGCTAACTTCGTCTTCCCAGGTGGGCTCCTCCGGTGGCAAACCTTGCCACTGCACCAAGACTTGCGGTGTTGCGCACCCTTTTCGCCATATCAAGCGTCGAGAAACCAAAGCCGCAGGCACATGAGTCGGTGGTGTCTGGTGTAGATCCGCCGGAAAAGGGTGAATCGTGTGCTTGCCATGGTCAACGAAGGGCCGTAGGAGGGAGACATGGAACACGGGATGGACACGTGACCCCGCAGGCAGTTGCAGGCGGTACGCGACTTGTCCCACTCGTTCCAAAACCTTGAAAGGCCCATAGAACCGCAAACTGAGCTTATGAGAGGAGCGGCGGTGGACCGTTAACTGGCGGTATGGCTGTAAACGTAGTAGAACTGAGTCACCAACTTGAAAGGTATAATCTTTCCTTTTCCTATCAGCTTGTACCTTCATAAAAGTTTGTGCCTTTCTTAGATCTTGTTTCAAATTTGCCAATATCAGGGAACGTTGGTACAGATCTGTGTCAACGGCCTCCAAAGGAGTGGTGCCCAGAGAGTAGGTCAACAAACATGGAGGAGACCGGCCGAACGTAGCCTGGAAAGGAGTAGTCCGAGTGGAATGGTTGTATGCAGTATTATAGTGAAACTCAGCCCAGCTGAGGAAACGGTGCCAAACGGATGGGTTGTCGTGCACAAAACAACGGAGGTATTGCTCCAGACTACGGTTGACACGTTATGTCTGACCGTCGGTTTGGGGGTGATATGCGGAAGAAAAATGAAGCATAGTTCCCTGTAGTTTTAAAAGGGTCCTCCAGAACTCACTAGTGAAGATGGGATCGCGATCTGAAACGATGGAGCGCGGAGGACCATGGAGCTTGCCCACCGTGTCCCAAAATACCTGGGCTACCTTGGAGGCTGAGTATCGTGGCGGTAAGGCGGCGAAGTGGGCTCCCTTGGTGAGCCTGTCGACGACGACCAGTATAGCAGTGAACCCACCGGAGTTGGGTAAATGGGTGATGAAGTCCATGGACAGATCTGACCAGATGGTGGTGGGAATGAAGAGAGGCTGCAGCAAACCGTAAGGTAAATGATTACTTGCTTTAGCTTTCTGACATGTTTCACATTGCATTATGTACTGTTGAATGTCCTTCTTCATATGTTTCCAGGTAAATGAAGCACCCACGCGAACAAGCGTGCGGCGGATTCCGGCATGGCCCCCCACTTTAGAGGAGTGAAATTGTTGAAGGAGAAATGGAATCAGAGAAGAGTTAGGTGGAACATAGATACGACCTCTGTGAAATAGTAATCCTTGTTTGTATGCCCAGTGGGGTGAGGAGGTAGGATCAGTTTGTAATTCATGTAAAATTCGAGTAGCATAGGTATCCTGCTGTAATTCGGACTGTATAATGGAACTATATGGAGAGGTAGGTGCACTGAGAGCCATGAGCTCTGGGAGAGGGTCCCTGTTGGTGTCCCCCTCCGGCTGTCGTGAAAGTGCGTCAGCTGCATTGTTTGTTTTTCCCGGTCGATATTGAATGGTGTAAGTGAACCCCAGCAACTTTGCAAGAAATTGTTGCTGTTCCGGAGTTTGGATCACCTGAGACATCAGGTGATGCAAGCTGTGATGGTCGGTCCTGATAACGAAGGGCGAACCCAAGAGGTATTGCCGCCATTTGGCCACCACCGTGGTAATTGCATACATTTCTCTATAGTATGTAGACCGAGATTGCATAAGTTTAGATAACTTCCGGCTAAAGAAAGCAACCGGATGTCCCTCCTGAAGTAACACGGCCCCGATGCCTGTTCCAAAGGCATCCGTCTCTAAAGTGAAAGGAAGTGTGAAATCAAGTAGAGCTAAGATTGGGGCGTTAGTCAACAAGGTCTTGAGGTCCTCAAAGGCTTGTTCAACACGAGCCGACCATTGAAAAGCATCCTTGGATAATAAATCGGTAAGAGAGGCTGCAACAATAGCGTATCCCTTGATAAATCGATGATAATAGCCCGAAAGACCCAAAAAGGCTCTCAACTGAGTGACTGAGTGTGGAATTGGCACTCTCGAACAGCTCGAATTTTCGAGGGGTCTGGAGCCACCCCCATAGAGGAAATAATATGCCCCAAAAATTGAATCTCAGTGACTGCAAAAGAACACTTAGACTGCTTCACAAAAAAATGGTGAAGGCGTAGAGTCAATAATACCTGGCGTAAATGGTCCACATGAGCATTGAGGGATGGGCTGTAGACTAAGATATCGTCAAAGAAAATCACAACAAAACGTCTCAAAAAATTACTGAAAACTTGATTCATAGTTGCCTGGAAAGTAGATGGTGCGTTAGATAAACCAAAAGGCATCACCAGGAATTCGAAATGGCCACTATGGGTGCGAAAAGCAGTTTTGTGGATATCTAAGGGATTCATCCTGATCTGATGATATCCTGAACGTAGATCCAACTTAGAAAAAATCTGCGCACCATGTAACTCATCAAGTAATTCGTCCACTATAGGAATAGGGAATTTGTCGGGTACAGTGATAGCGTTTAAAGCCCTGTAATCGACACAAAACTACCATGTGCCGTCCTTCTTCCTCACCAACAACACTGGAGAGCTGAAGGAGGACTGGCTCGGTCGTACGAGGCCAGTACTCAACATCTCACTTACCATGTTTTCAATTTCCGTTTTCTGGAAGTGTAGATAGCGGTATGGACGAACCTGAATGGGTTTGGAGTTGGGAAGCAAATTAATATTGTGATTGGTACCACGGTCAGGTGGTAGGGTGTTTGGCGTGGCAAAAATATATGGGAATTGTGACAGTAGGTGTTGGATTGGTGGGGGTGGTAAGTGGTTAGAATCTGAGGGTGATTCAGTACTGGCTAAACACATGTAACAAGAGGATACTGAATTCTGGGACACTAGTTTATGAAGCTGGGCATTAGAAATTTGGGTCGGTGATGTAGATGGGTCCCCATGAAGGCGAACAGGTGAGCCCTTGTGATTAAATGACATGGTCAGCTTGGCATAGTCTGTTACAATAGGGCCTAGGGTCTCCAACCACTGAATACCTAACACCATGTCCGCACCCTTAAGTTCTAGGACAAACAGATCCACAAGGAACGTTGTGACTTGCAAGTGTAAGGGTATGCTCATACAAGAAGCAGTACATTGGAGAGTATCACCATTGCCGACCTGTACCTGAAAAGGGGTAATATGGTGTAATGTTAACCCTAAAAACAAATCCATGTGAGCAGTAATGAAATGGTGGGTACTGCCCCCATCCACCAGAATTTGAACTTGTTTGCCTTTAATCGCGCTCGTAAGCCGAAAGGATCGGGAACTACGATGCCCAAATAAGGCATTGAAGCTAATTTCTGGTGTGTCCTCAGTAACTGGAATATCATCCAGGATCGGAGTAGGTCCAGGATCAAAGGTTTCATCATCACCTTCCAAATATAACAACGTCGGCTGGCCTTTACACTTGTGACCGAACGAATATTTTTCGTCGCAGTTATAACACAAGTTCTTCTCGCGTTTCTTCAGCATTTCCTCCGGAGATAGACGACGGATCGGCAAAGCTGCAGTAGGAGGAGCAGTAGTGGAAGGAACAAAAGAAACAATAGTTAAGGGTTTCGGGCTGGGTTGCCAGGGGCGGTTAGATCTGGAATCAGTGGCCTGATCTTCGAAAACCCTGGCTAAAGAAAAAGCTTCATGGTAATCGCCCGGTCTGAGAGTAAGCACAGAGTGACGGATGTGTGGTTTGAGACCCGAAATAAAAATGCTGCGAATAAGAGTGGCCGAAAGACCCGGGACCTTACTCACCAATTTCTCAAACGAGGATTGGTTGTCCAGAACCGATCCACTTTGTTGAATTTTCACCAACGCGCTAGCAGGGTCGTCGAACTCAGACGGTCCAAATCGACGAAGCAGGGCCGTAGAAAACGTTCTCCAATCAGTCATCAATCCATTTTGATCCGCTCCGTAAAACCAACTTGCAGCTGGTTCAGTAAGATGAAATGCAGCTAAATTCAGGCGATCTGGAAGAGGAACCTGGTAAAATGTGAAATAACGCTCGACCGCCGTAAGCCACGTAGTAGGATCTCCCGAAGAGAAACGGGGAAAATCCAATTTGACCTGTCGAGATCGAGGATTTTCACCACCCGGACCATTACCCAGAATGCCACGATTGTTGTTCTGAATCTCAAGCATTCGGTTCAGATCTTGATGAAAATGTGTATGGGAATCTTGAATGAGAAGCTGGGAATCATGCAACTGTGTCTGTGATTCCTGAAGAGAAAGATGTTGCTGTTCGCGGATTAGATCAGCTGCGCAGAACTGTTGTTCCAGGGCATCCAATCGTTGCTGCAACTCCCGCATGCGAGTATTTTCAGCCATGAACGGAAGGAAGAGGAGCAATGAAAGCACCAAATGTAACAGTCTTAGATCTACAGGGGTGAGAGAGAGAGAGAAAAGATAGAGATAGAAAGTAGAGAGGGAAATTGTCCAACAATTTTCAATATCTTCATTCACACCCCTCACTGGGCTAAATAACAAATTCAGTTACAAGCATTTCCCATGCCACACATTCTAAGCATTTCATTTATTATTGAGTACACACACATGTGGGTCCTTTTGGATCATTGAAAATAATCCTTCAAATACCCTGGTTCCCTCCTAAACCGTGTGGGCCTCATCTGTGCAAGCCCAATAGATTGGGCTGCAACAGAGCATTTTTGATGAAAAATTATTGAGTTGGAAATTTGAAATTGATGATGAATTAATGTTGTTAATGAAGTTATAATGTGAAATAAGTATGAACATGTGTTTGAAAATTGAAAAATCCCATTGTACCTCCCTCCCCTAGGTTCGGCCATGATAGGTTATTTAGGATTTGGTGTGGAAAAAATTTAATTGCATAATTTGTGAAGGTTGGTATATTAGTGTATGTTGAGGATTGAGTGTGAAAGTGAGAATACAAATAGGAACATCCCTTGGAAACCTCCTTGATGGCCATTATGGTCCAAATGAGGGATGAATGTGTAAACTTTGTTTTGATAATGTGTTTAGATTCCAATGCATGGAATTAGTAGGTTTATAAAGTGAAATGGCTCAAGGAATAACTAAAGACATCGTGGTTCCTTTGTATGTATGCCCTTGGCCTTGTGAACAAAAATAGGCCTATGTTGTGTTTAAATTGTTAAAGGGATGCTTAGATAACTTAGGAACCATTGGTTGTGTAGAGTAAATGGATGCGAATCCCTAGCTTTCGCTTAGTTTTGGATTCGGCCTTGTGGGAATTTGTGGGGCTAGGAATTGTTAAAAAATTGTAAAGGGTATTTTAGAAGCTTGGTTGGGTCATTCTAAGACCCTATGTAAGTGTGAAATCATGTGGTTGCTTGAGGTGCAAGTGATCATTCTTAAATGATCTAACAAATGAGTTGAAGAAATTGGGGTCTTGACTTGTAAATTGTGGCATCAGTTTAAAGAAATGAAAGTAAATAATAAATGTATGTCTTGTGTAATTACCTGACATTGTATCATTTATTGAGTTTTGTCTTGAATTTTTTGTCTAGGTGTGCTTAGGGACTGTGAATGTTTGGATTCCTTTGGAGCTAGATAAGTAACTTGTTCTACAAGTAAGCAAATTAGTAAAGCTCCAATAGGTAAGTTCTATGTTTAAGGAGTCTATTCTTACTTGTTTGCTCCACCATCGTTAATGGGCTGTGGTTGGATTGTATGATTGTATTTGATACTTTGTATAGATGCATTCATATAGAGCTATATAATAATATGATATTTTTTGTTCTGATGTGATTTCTGTAATGATCTTTGGCCATTGATTCTATGTGCACTGATGTCTGTTTGGGGTCCTCCCTCGGGACTGACTGTGTACACCTCTGATATGTTTTTGGTTCCGCTTGGGAACCAATGCGTTGATTTTCGCTTGGGGTCCTCCCTTGGGAATGACTATGTAAGAACCCGCATCGCTAATTAAGGTAATTAGTAAATTAATTATGATAATTAGGAAATAATTCCATAATTGACCCTAATAATTATTAATGGGCTTAGATAATTATACTGAGTGAGTAAAAATGCTGAAAGTCGCTTTTCGGAAGAAAAGCGCAGATACCGGTTCTGCTACTCGGTATAAATGCGTACCGGAAAAGTATCCCGGAAAATTATAACGAATGCATGATAATTACTAGAATATTATGTAGGACTTGTAAAATAAGTTTCAAGTCAAAATAACGTAATCTGATGCCAGAACTGATACTGGCTATGGAAAAGCGCGAACCGGAAAGGTGCTCCGAAAAATAAAATAAAAATATGACAAATCTTAGAAAAATGTCTAGGTCTAGATTCCAAAGTTTGAGATCAAGATCTTTTACTTTGCTATTACGGCTAATACTGCGCGTGTGTGGCCTTGTGCCTATAAATAGACCCATTAAGGGCACAAAACCCTAGGCACATTCATTCTATACGTGGGAGGCTGTTGCATGAAGGTGTGAGGCACTATTCCATTGCCTTCCTCACCTTTCTTGAGGCCGAGTCTTCCCCTTTTGCTTGGTTTCTTCCCTTTCCTCTTCATAAACACTTGTGATCATCCTTGTGAGAGTGAAAGGAGTGTTCTTGGCTGTGTTTCAGCTGCTGTGTGTGAGGTTAGTGGGCTGAGTTGGTGAGTTTGAGTGACTTGAACCTTTGGCTTGGCATTGGTGGTGCCAAGGAGCCATCTTGTGGTGCAAGAACCCACCTTGGTGTTGTCATTTTCGTGCTCCTACTTAGGCTGAGTTTGAGGAACCTTGGGAGAGCTCCAAGAGCACACCTTGCTCTGTTTTGAGCTTTGGTAAGTTCCCTCACCTTTGATCTTAAGTTTTGATGCTTAAAGTTGATGTCTTGGCCATGTTTAATGAGTAAACAAGAGGGTATAATGAGTATGAACCTAAACTAGATTAAAAATGGATCCTTTAACGTGTACATGTGTTAAAAGTAGGATCTTTGGAATGGATATTCACGAAATGCAGAAACTGCATTCTGTCGTGAGATATCCGGATATTTGTCGAACAGATATCCGGATATCGATATCCGGATATGGTATCCGGATATTGATATCCGGATATGGGACCTGGGTATCCGGATATGGAATATCCGGATATGTCCCGTGTGATATCCGGATATGTCCCTTCTGATATCCGGATATCCTGGGTTTGCGCAGAAAGTAGCTGTGCTGTATGAACAGTAAGCTATTGGGTGTGTGTGGACCCTAGATTAAGGAACTTGTTGTGCATAAATGTTGATGTATTATTGGTCCATATCAGATTGTGACACTGCTGTTTGTGGACTTGTGAGTGGTTGGACTCTTGGCTTGGATAGCTAGCTTGCAAGGTAAGCTTTCGTGTCCTCGGTTTAGCCATTTTGTTGTTCCACCATGTCCCATGGGGATGGGTTTATGCATGTTGTGTTACATGCTTTATTGTTTTGGAAATGCTGTTGAGCTATTTATATGCAATGAGCTTTTATGAGATGCATGTGGTGTCCACCTAGACGGTAAGCCTGAGTATGTAGTACATACAAGATGGTGAAGCTGTGGGTGAGGTGCAGGTAGTATCCATGTACTCATGTAGGTATAGACGTATTCCTACATTTCTCTGGCCAGTAGATTTGATAAGCACACATGGCATGATTAATTGCTGCATCGCATAATTTTGGAACTTATATTGTAAATACTATTTTTGAACTTATATTACACATGTAAGTGAGCTTGGGGTGGAGACTCCTTGAGGACCCTTGTCTTACTGAGATTTCTTGTTAGAGATCTCACCCCACGTTTGGGGACGCTTATTTCAGGATCAGGTAATGTTGAGGGCTCAGGCGGCAGGAGGCCCGAGCTGAGTTGATATGATGATATGCTGACTGCTGTTATGTTTTCCGCTTTATTTATGTTATCATGTTGAGACTGTTTGTGGGCAGTGTTGCCTTATTTGGTGAGCATGGGGTTTGTCCATGCCATATGATTGTTATTGTCTTTTGTTTTGCTGTTGTAATTAAAGTATCAGGATTTTGACCCAGGCTATGTGTTGTAGTCCTGTGGCTTTAGATACTCACTTATGATTTATATATGAGGTATTTCAGTTAGTTGTCTTGCAATTTACATACAGGCAGTATTTTATGAATTTGATTAAGTAATCAAGTTGGTTAAGTTTAATGACGTCATAATTGAATTAAAGAAAAAGTTATTCCGCATTTTAATTAAGCGTGGCTTAATACGATAGTATGTTAACAATCCGGGTTAACACGGGCTGTTACAGACTACATACCTCTCTGGTAAGATATTTATATATGTTTTGTTCAGTTATGATATCTGTTATATGATGCCTTGTATACTCTGTATTTGACTTTCATGAAGGAGTGGGCCCAGGGTATGGAGGATTCTCTATAAGCCTAGAGCTTATTGAGATTTATTATCTCACCCCGTTTGGGGACATGATTTTAGGTGTTCAGATTCCAGTTAAGCTCTCACGAGGCAGGGACACGACCCATGGCTATAGGGGTTGCGACAGACCAGATTTTTGTGTAGCTGTAGGCTACTAATCTTTTGGAGTACATCATGTTGTTTTAGTATTTTATCATTTTGGGATCATGATGTCTAATCCATACTTGTATATGCCCTGTATATATCTTGTTCATGTTTTCAGTTTGATGCATGTACACTTATGTATTCAAGCATGTCTATATTACGTTGTAGTATTCAGTTATATGTCTACATGTTGGTTATACATGCTGTTAGACATAGTGGCATAGAGCCAAGTTATATATGAGCCCATGTATGGGAATGTGACTTGTGATGGATATCTGATATTTCTGTAATCATAGATTATATAAATTGTTTATCAGGATATCTTGAGAGTGTGATTTGCAAATCCCCATTTGTTCGATTTTCAGCTGTTACTCTGTCTGATTTTTGTCTTCATTAGATGGAACGAGAAAACTAGAAGGAGTTATATATCATGTGAATAGGATAAAAGAAAAAGAAAAATTTACCTCGTATTTTCGTAAGTTTAGTCTTCCGATGTTTCTGTTTAGTATCATATGTGTGTTAACTGAACCGGCTCGAGACAAGGATTTTACATTTATGGTATCAGAGCAGTTTCTCTAGGGAATTCCGTGATATATATAGCATATAATGTTTAAATTATGATGTCTTGAGTGTTTTTCTTGGAGTGCAATGATATGCATGTTTGATCACTGAGTGTGAGCATAGCTAACTTATTCCTTTGTGTATTAAGTGTAGAATTATGGTTCCTCCAAGAAGGACTCTTGAACCTTCTGGTGACCAATCAGATCCTATTCTGGCTAATATGGTTGTGCCCAGAGCAAGTCGATAGTCAAATAATCCGCAGTCAGATTCTATGGTAACAACTTTGACTGCACTATAGCAAACTATGGTTGCAACTTGGCAGCAAGAACATGAATTAATTATGAAGGCAAATCAGGATATGCTAGAGACCAATAGATTGGCTAATCTTGATATGATGAGGCTTGTATTTGCAGAGATGCGTGCTGGTGTGCAGCCACAGCCACAGCAGCAACAACCTCCTACCCCTCATTCTCTCCAAGTAAAGGAGGGTGAAGGAATTGTTAATCAATATGAAGTATCTAGTCACAGAGGTGGTGTCGGTGGCAATCACCATGTTAGTGCTGCCAGGTCTGTGCGGCTGCCTGTTATTGATAGAGATCAGAGAGATCCGATGCTAAATGCATTCCGAAAGCATTCACCACCTTATTATAAGGGCGACATTGATCCTATTGTTGCTATTTAGTGGTTAGAGGAACTGGATCGTATCTTTACAGTTACAGAGTGTGATGATCAACAGAGACTGTTGTATGCTTCCTATATGTTACAGAGTGATGCATCTGATTGGTGGAAAAATACCCGCCTACCCTTGGAGTGCTAGTGCCTGACTAGAATAGTGATTTCCACAAATAACTCAACCGAACTTCTATGACGTGGATTAATTTTCAAACATGAATTTATTATTTATAATATGGATTATATTCTTCCGAAATCAATTCTAACAAGGTAATTATCTCCACAGCAAAAAACTTATTGCAATTCCAAGCATACACTATATTAGTAAAAAGTCTAGATCCTCGTAGCATTAAGAATTATTTGCCAAATTCTTGTAGAAGAATTTCCAGAACTGAGGATTATACTTCTTTTTAGGAAGAATTTTACAAGCTATGAAGATATCTTTCTTTCGACCGGGTGAAATTGGTGGTAGTTTGGTTATCCTCTTCTTTTCTATTTAGACCTGTTCAACTTTAGTCTAAGGACTTTTCTTCCCCAAACAATCAAAAATCATTTGAAATTATTTCTTCCTTAAATATGTCCTCCTACCATCATTAACCAAAATACCTTTTCAGATGGTGGTTATACAGCCACAAACATAGTTCTCCATCATTATCCTAAATTATCAGTGAACCAGACATTCATTCTGTTCAACAAAATTTGACCAGTTCTGTGCAAGCAATGGGATTGTAAGGCAAAAAACTATGCCCTACTCACCTCAACAGAATGGGGTGGCTGAGAGGTTGAATCGATCTCTCATGGAGAAATCATGGAATATGCTGAGCGTTGCAGGCTTGGAAGCTGAGTGTTGGGCGGAGGTAGTGGCTACTGCTTGTTATTTGAAGAACAGGTCTCCTACATCGGCCTTGAAGGAGAAGACTCTGTATGAAGCATATATGCACGTACCCAAGGAGAAAAGAAGCAAGCTTGATAGTAAATCTGAGAAGTGTATCTTTATTGGGTACAAGGATGGCGTCAAAGGTTATAAGTTATGGAATCCGGATACTAAAAGTGTAACTT